>QAPF01000652.1:0-22635 GCA_004367935.1 Colletotrichum sidae | reverse complement strand
TTATTATAATATAATTATAGGAGTTTTAAAAACTATTTATAACTATATTAGAAATATATATATTTATATAAATATTATTTATATATTAGTTATATCTAATATATTCAGATTATTTATGAATAAGAGTAAGTTAAGTCTTATTATACTTATATAGAGATTATAAATCAGCTTATGTTAGTAATAGAGAACTTTAATATTAATAGTATAAAGTTCTATCTTAAGGATAAGTAGGACTTAGTCTAAAGGATATTAAAACTATAGATATTAAAATTATAATAAATATTTGAATAGAATACTTATAGTGAATGATAATTAAATGTTTTAAGATATTTGAATTATATATAATTATAAAAGTATAAAGGTATAAGGTTATTATAAAAGAAGGTCTTAGTTATTTATTATTAAGAAAGTTAATATAGTATAGATATATTAGCTATAGCTATAAGAAGTTTGACCTAAGATTAGCTAGGGGCTGACTATAGTAATTAGTAGGAGATAGGAGGGCTGAAGTTATACTTCAGGAAGTAATATACCTACCAATAGTTGTAGTAGAAAGCGAGCCATTAGCCCCTCCTATAAAATAAAAATATAAAGAAGTTATAATATATATTTAGTATTAATAATAGTATTTCTTAAGTACTTTTAAAGTATCATATTTAATTATATATCTTGCTTTTTAAGAATATTATATAGGTATATAATAGCTAGATATTTAAAATAGTAGGAAAATCTCTATATTTCTATTTCTATAAAGTATATAGAAATAATCATTCTCTCCCTATTAAAGAGTATCTTATCAGGGGTATATACTAGTATCTAAGTAATAGATCTATATAGAGAGTATATATAGATATAGAGTTATTAATATATTTAAATCTAACTCTTTAAACTAAGATCCTAGCTATTATAGTCTAAATACCCTTCTTATAGATAACTAAGTAGTAGTCTAACTAAAAGCTAGCTAGAAGCTACTAGTATATTCTAATATATTCCCCTTCCTTATAGATTCTATCTTTATAGTCTTATAACTTGAATAAAGTTATTCTTAGATTTTGAAGTCTTTTCTAATAATATATATCCTAGCCTTCCTACTAGCTTTCTACTATTTATATTTTTATTAGACTCCTAGTATTCTTATTAAACTTCCATCTCTATAGTAGGAAGAATAGTATTATTTATAGAATTTCTTAAAAGCTTCTTATTACTATAGCCTCTAGTATACTACTAGCTCCTTATTACTGAAACCCCTATATACTACTATAATTACTTCTATTAATATAGCTTCTTATTAATTTAACTTCTCGTATACTATTACTATTACTATAATTATTACTATTACTCTTCGAGTAATCTCTTTCTTACTTGAATTTATACTATAGTTTCTTATTACTATAACCTCTTATTACTATAGCTTCTTATTAAATAGTCTTTTATATACTACTAACCCCTTATTATTATAATATCTTATTTGCTATTCATATTAATATTACTTCTTATATATTACTAACCTCTTATTACTAAAACCTCTCAAATATTACTATTATTACTATATTATAGTTATTCTAATAATTTCCTTCTTATTCAAAGCTATAGTATAATTTCTTATTATAACTTCTTATTATTAAAACCTCTTATCAATATTAATACTATTACTACTAATCTTCTAGTAATCTTTTTATAAAGTTTAAAGTTATACTTTATACTATTATTACTACTATTACTATCCTACTACTTTTCTAGTAAACTTCTTTATAAAGTTTAAAGTTATACTATATATTATTACTCTTACTACTACTCCTCTTATTAATATAGCCTCTTATATACTACTATCCTCTCAGATACTACTAGCCTCTTATATATTACTACTATACTATAGCTTCTTATTACTATAATTTCTTAATATTAAGACTTCTTATATACTACTAGTCTTCAATTATTAAACCTCCTTATATATTACTAACCCTTCTAGTAATCTTTATATTAGAAATTTATAAGATCTATAGGTTTTTCCATATTATATTAGTTATATTAATTATTATATAACTACTTTAGCTATCATAATATAGATAGTATAATATTTATCTATAGTAAATAGTCTTATAGCCTCCTAGTAGTTATTATCTCCTATTTTAGAAATTATATCCTTATAACTTTAAGTAGGTACTTTTTAACTAAGCCTTAGCTATACTATCTCTTAAGTTCTTATAATTTTAAAGTTTTTATAACCTTAAAGTCCTTATAGCTTTAAAGTTTGTAGCTAACTATAGGGTATTAAAAGTAGTAACTTTCTAATATGTTTTCTTTAGTTAGAACTTTAGAGTCCCTCCTAAGCTATATATATAACTTCTTAATATCAATAGTTTTAGTTAATATTAGCCTCCTAGGATATATTCTAATTATAGTTATATTTTAGCTACTTCCTGGGCTTTTAACTATAAGGATATTAGAAGGACTTCTTCTTTACCCTTAGTTATAAAGATATTTATCTGTTAGATTTATAATATAATATTTACTACTTACTCTTAATATTACTATAAGTAATTCCTAATACTTCTTAATAATTCTTATTTATAGCTATATATAGCTATATAATATATACTTCTAAATATTTTTATATTACTTTTTGAATAGATATCTGAAGTAACTACCTTATAAACCTTAAAACTTTTACTTACTTAATATCTTTCTACTTAGTCTTATTACTATAGTTTTATAGAGATTATATATATTGAAATCTCTATGTCTATAAATAGGTATATATATTAATACTCTTCAGGTTGTCTCTTATTTAATAGCTTTAATATTAATAGTTTCTTCAGAATAGCTTTTTAGCAGTTATATATTGAAATTTCTATATCTATATACTTATATATATGTATTAATGCCCTTCTTATAGCTCTTAGTCTCTTAATAGCCTTAGTATTAGTAGTATTAGGAGTAGTTCCTTATAGTAGTCTTATTATTATAATTAGGTGGGTATTGCTTATATTGAAATCTTATTATCTACTATACTAGTATTATACTAATTGTCTTTTAATATACTTTTCTTATAATAACCTTATTGATATTACTATATGGGTATTATATATATGGAGATCTCTATACTACTATACTAATACTACCTTTATACCCCTTTAGTATATCTTACTTATAATAGTATTAAGATTATAGCTATATAGGTATTATATATATCAAACGCTTATTATCTGCCGCCCTAGTATCTTTCTTTTGTAATAATTATATTAATACTATATATGTTGAAATCTTATGCTATTGTATTAATCTTATATTAATGCCTTTTTAATATACCTTTTATAATAGCCTCAATACTATAGCTTCTCATAATAACTTTAGTGATACTATATATATTGAAATCTCTATATAGCTATACTAATACTATACTGGTACCTCTCTTGTAATAATATTGTTGATACTATATATATCGAAATCTCTATACTACTATACTAATACCTTTCTAATTATCTTTTATAATAGTTTTAATAAATAGCCTCTTATAGTAACTTCATTACTATAGCTATATATCAAAATATCTCTACTGCTATATTAGCGTTATACTAGTGCCCTCTATATAGCTTATTAGTTAGAACTCCTAAGAATAAGTAGAAATTCAAATATATTAAGAATATATATTAATAACTAAGTAATAGATCTATATGGGGGGTATATATAGGTATAGGGTTATTAGTATATTTAAATCTAACTCTTTAAACTGGAATCCCAGCTATTATAGCCGAAATACCCCTCTTATAGATAACGAAGTAGTAGCCCAGCTGGGGGCTAGCTGGGGGCTACTAGTATGCCTTAATATATCTATAAATACTTCTATTTTTAATAATTGATATAACCTTTCTATTTTAATAGAATTAGTTATTTAATTACTTTTACTCTATACTTGGAGTAATATCTAAGCTTTTTACTTTATATATAGATTTAACTGTACATTTTACTTAATAATAGTATTTATATTAATACTAGCTTATAACTAGTTAAAATAATAATGAAATTACCTATTATTATAGATAATTATACTTCTAGTTTTAATATTTAACCCTATAGTAATAGAAGACTTTATAGTAGTAATTAGGGAGAGTTTAATTAAGACTAAAGCTTAATATATATAGCTAAAAGTAATTATTAAGATTAAAAGATTGAAAACCTTTTTAAATTTCTTAAAGATAAGATAAAATAGAATACCTTTAAAAGCCTAGTATTTTATAATCTATTATTCTTCTATATCTTTCATAATAGGATTAAAATTTCCTTAAATTCATATAATTATTTATAATAAAACGTTCTATAGAATAAGTATAGAAATATCTAGTTATAACTTTTATAATTAAAACTATTGTTCTATTAAAATAAGATTTAATAAAATCATCTTAAGTACTATATTTAATAAATAGCTTATAGATATTGAAAAGAATATTATTTAGCTAATTTATAACTTATTATATCAGGCTAATAATATTAGAAATAAAGCGTCAATTATATAATACTTCAATATTAATATATTATTATAATGTTAATTACTAAATATTTTAGAGTATTATAGTAATGTAATTATAGAAGTTTTAAAAGCTATTTAGTCATACTAAAGGTATCTATATCTATATAAGTATAATTTATATATTAGCTATATTTAATATATTAAGATTGTTAATTAATAAAAATGGGCTGAGTCTTATTGTATTTATATAGATATTACAAATTAACTTATATTAATAATAGAGAACCTTTATATTAATAGTATAAAGTTTCGTCTTAGGGATAGGTGGGACTAAGTAAAAATGTTAAACTTATAGATATTAAGGTTGTGATAAATATTTAAATAGAATGCTTATAGTTAGTAGTAATTAAATATATTGAGATATTTAAATTATATATAGCTATAAAGGTATAAAGGCGTAAAAGTGTTAAGGTGTAAAGGCATAAGGGTATAAGGTTATTATAAAAGAAGTTATTAGTTATTTATTATTAAAAAGATTGATATAAAGTAGGTATACTAGCTATTATAACTATAAGGGGTTTAGCTTTAGATTAATTGGAAGCTAGCTATAGTAGTTAGTAGGGGGGTAGGAGGGCTGAAGTTATATTTTAAGGGGTAATATATCTACTAATAGTTATAGTAGAGAGCGAGTTATTAGCCCCTTCTAATAGAATTAGCTATAAATATTATAAACTATAATATTAAGGCAATTTATATTTATATAGTAGAGTAAAAAAAGAATATTATGTAATATGATATAAAATATAATAATGTTAAGGAGTATAGATATATTAATCATTCTAAATAGAATAATTGGAAAGGTATTATTAAAATATATTATTACTAAATCACCTTATAAAGAATATACGAATTCTGAAAGAATTAACTACCGACTTAAATGTAATAAATTAGAAGTATCTAGTAGTTAAGAAACTAGTAGTATTTGAATTAAATAAGATATCTCAAAAATAGAATTCAAATAATAACCTTTAAATATAAATATAGATATAAGGGCTATAATATCCTTCTTAGTAATTCTATTATTAGAAATACTATTTTGAATTCGAATATAAAGTACTATTTACTCTTAGAGGATTCTTATAATTTATTTCTAATAAAAGTAATAGGGGTTTTATTGGAAAATAATATTAAAAATTATTTAGAAATAGTAGTAGCTTTATCTTTAAAGTTATATTATACCTAAGGTTACATAGTAATACTATTAGACTTACTATTTTGAAGAAAGTTCTTAAGATTTTAATTTACATTATGATTATTCTTATAATTTATAAAGAAAGCTTAATAGATTATTATAAAATATACCTTTAGGTTAGTATTTAATTTATATTAGTTGAATAAAGTATTCTTCTCCTTCAAGGTATATTTTATAGATTAGTAATCTATTTTATTAGATATATAATACTTCTTATTTAAATAGCTATATATAGGAAGAAGAGAGAGGTAAGTTCTATTTAGTATAGATAAATATAAGTATTATGAAGTATGAATATAAATAGAATACTAATTATTATCCAATATAGCGCCTTAAGAGTATTTATAAGGAGAGTTATATAATTAATTAATTTAAAATTAGTTATTAATCTACCTCTAGTTTTTATTTCTACTATTATGAATATATCATAACTTTTAGATTCATATAGTATTATCTATAGTTAATCTTAATTAATTATAGAAACTTTAGGAAATTACTATAAAGCTTAAGAAAGCTAATTAGTATTTAGATATATTATAATACATACTTATAAGTTAGAAGTATAGTATTATATCTATATAGAAGTTAAGTAAGAAAACCTTTTAAGTAGATATAAGTTTTAATATAAGAGTCTTAAGAATTTCCTTTTTATTCTTTTTAGGATTTTTAATTATAATATTTTAAAGTATAGTATTTTACTAATTAGAGAGGTATAGCTATTAATATTTATTATTTTTAAAGTAATCTTCAATATAATAAGTTATCTATTTAAACTATAAGTTAAAAGTAGGATTAATTAAGTATTGAAAGTAATACTTGAAAGTTTAATCTTTTAGTATAATGAAAAATATACTAATCTATATATAGTATAAAATACTGAAGTAGTAATTATAAAAGATATAAATCTTTATCTTCAATATATTATATAGACTTCTATTATATCTTATATCCCTATTATATAGGTTCTTAAAGTCTATAGTATATTTAGCTAAAGTATTATTAAAAGGAATAGTAGAAGCTATTAGAGTTCTAGCTATTTAGCTATTACTCATATTTATCCTGATAATCCATTTAGATAAATAAAGGCTTGAATATTCTCTAATACTCTCATAACTCTATATTTTCTATTTATTATAGAAAGTAAATTATTAGAGTTAAGGTTATACAACCTTAACTATTTATACTCTAAATTAATCAAATTATAATATTAAAATATTTAGTGAATAGACTACTTATTCGCCTACGTGTAATAAAGCCGAAAGTTCTATATAATATAAAGTTAGCTTTTTTAAAAATAAATTCTATTTAGATGTTAATACTACGAAGTTCCCTACTTCCTATAAAATCCGAACTTTCTATTAGTATTACTATTTATATTAATCTTAGTATTATTTTCAGATATTATTCTAAATGACTTATTCTTTAATAATTAAGAATTATTAATCCCTCTTGACTTTTTACTAATTACCTATTCTTAATTTAATAAGTTTCAAGTCTAGTTTTATATTTACTTCTCTCTTTATATTATACTCCTATTTATATCTACTATTAATATTAGTATCTATATTTTTATTAATATTTATTCAAGTTATACTAGAGACTATACTAATTAATTCTAAGTTTTCCTATATCTGTCTATTTGTATAAAATGTCTCTTAATTATTTCTATAAAACCTTATAGTTTATTCTTTTTATATTTACTTTAATTAATTAACTAACTCTTCTGATTAATTAATTAGGCTAATAATAGATAAATCTATAAGAAGATTATATTAATTAGAATAATAGGTTTATTATTAGGCTAATAAAAAAGATAGTTAAGTAGTAAAGGTTGAAAATCTCTTATATTTTAAATCTACTAAGAATTTCTATAAACTAACTCTTAAGTGTATTAATACGTTTATATATTAGAATCTTAGATTTACTAAGACTTTTATAAATTAGAACTTTATGTTTATTAAGACCTTTACAAATTAAAACTCTAGGTTGTTTCTGATTTTTATAAAAGAGTATCTCTCACGATACTTGAATTTTAGGCTACTATAAGTTATAAGTGTATTGATTTATTAATTAACTATTAAGCTATACTATTACTAGGTTTTTAGCTAATAATAACTTGTGAGAATTAAACTCTAAATACTTTAATTCTATTTTAGAATTAAATTAATTATTTATTAAATATATATTTTACTTTCTTAAGTTATTATTTAAAAATATCGATAACTCTAAATTATGCTTTATTCTTAAGTTAAAAGAAGCTTAGAGTTATAGTATTTAGTCTATCTATATAAAGACTTTATATAGTAATAGAGATATATTTATAGATTTAATTTAACTTATTATTAGAATTAATACTAATAAATATAATAAGGTTTTTAGGTATATAAAATTAAATCTTAAAGATAGTCCTTTAAGAACTATTGAGAATAATATTAATACTTTTTGTATATTTAGTTATTTAAAAAGACTCTATAAATTAATTAGTATTTCTAATAAGTCTTTTGCTTATAAAGAGCCTTTTAATATTATTCTTAGTAACTTTAAATCTATAGAAGAATATCTATATAAGATTAAAAGACTTATAAATAATTTCTTTTATAATAAAGTTTAACTATCTAACTAAGTTATTATAAGTTATATTCTGAATAATTTAGATAAAAACTATAAAGATTATATTGCTTTAATAATTTAGAATTTCAGATCTAATAAGGATTCTAATAAATTAGATTCCTTATTCTCTAACTTATTAGATAAATCTAAAGGAAAACTTAGATTTCTTTAGTTGATTTTATAATTAAAAAGAATTTTAAGAATAAAGTTATTATATAGTCTTATTTTAAACTTATTAAGAAACCTTAGAAGCTATAAAAAGGTATTTTCTATAAGTATTATAAAAAGACTAATTATATTAAAGAGAATTACTTTCATCTTTATTTTCAAAAAGCTCCTATTTGAATAAAATTCAAAATTAATAAGAATCTTTCTCAATTTTCTAAGAAGAAGAAGATAGATAAAAAGGATAAGACTAATAATTTAAAATTCGTTAATATTATTTTGACTTAAGAAGAAATAGTTAAAGATATTTCTAATAATATAATTAAAAATCTTATATAACTTAATTCTAATACTAAAGAAGAAGAAGAAGAAGAAAAAGAAGATAAAGAAAAGAGAATTAAATTTGAAAATATACTTCTAATTTAACCTTTTCGTAAAAAGGTTTTTATTAAAAAGAGTTTAAATATTTTAATCTCCAAGAAGATTTAGTAAAATAGGAATTCTATTCAATAGATTGAAATGATTTTATACTCTATTAATACTAAATCACTATTTATAAAATCAAAGATTACAATCTTTTAATTAATAAAACCAAGGTTTTTCTATTTATTAAATAGAGAACTATTAAAAAGATTATTTTAACTATGAAAAGCAATTTGAAAATTATTTTAAATAATATTAAATATCTTTTATATAATATTTATTATATATTATTACTAAGTATTAACTTAGTAAAATAGTCAAAATTTAATTGAATAAGAATATTCTCTATCTCTTTTATTAAATCTATACTATATAATATTAAGTAAGATAAATTCTTATTTATAGGAATTAAAGTTAATAAGTTCCATAAGTTTAGAATTTCTATTTAACCTAAGGAATTAGTTCTTTATATCAGTATTTCTAAAATTAATAACTCAAAGCTATAATGTCCTAAAAAAGGCTATATTAATAATAATATTAAGTTAACTAAGAATATAATAAATAATATTAACTATAAGTATTCTAAAGGTAATAAAATATTTATTTATAGAATCTATCTTAAAAGTAAGTTTACTAATGAAATTAATAGAAATTTGAATATTTTTAGGAAGTCTAAATATCTTAATTATATTATTTTAAACTTATATATATGTATTCTATTAGAGACTTATAATTACTTTAAGTACTTTATTCTTTTTTAGATAAATATAGTAGATTTATCTAGGGAAAGTTATTGAGAAGTAAAAGTGCTAAAGAATATATTTTAGCTTCTAAAGAGTTTGTCAATATAACTTATAATAATAATAATAAGAGAATTAAAGAAGTCAATATAAATAGTAGCTTTAAACTTTCTAATAATAGAATAAAAATCATTTATCTTAATAATAATATTATTTATAATATGAAACTACTATATACTTATAAGCCTAATAGTTTAATTAAGAAGGCTATAAGAACTATAATTAATAAAATTAAAACTTTTTTCTATAATTCTAATTTATCTTTATACCTTTAGAAGTTAGCTAGTTTAACTTCTATCTATATTTATAATAAAACGCCTCATTTTTCTATTAAATTTAAAATTCTATATAAGTTAGAAAATAAGAAGAAACCTTTTATTAGTAATATAAAAGTGTAGGGTAGTATCTATTATTATAAAGTTAAAAATAAGTATTCTAAGAAGCTTAATCTAAAAATAAAAGAGAATACTATAATTATTTATAGTTATAATACCTATTTAATTTAAGATTTTTAAGCTTATAATACTATTTAGTCTAAAGATATAAATATTCTTGAAAATTGATTTAATTCTTAATAAAAAGAAGAATTATCTATTTTTAATAATACTATAACTACTAGGTCTAATTAACTTAATAAAAAGAATAAGTCTAACTAATTTAATTCTAATAATTCTTCTTAGAATCTAGTTATTATTAAGTCTAGTAAAGTTCATAATTCTACTAAAGATACTAGTTATTTTCTTCCTCCTAATGAAGTTAATAATAGTAATAGTAACTTAGATCTTTCTCCTAATAAAACACTAAGTAGTTTTTCTATAACTTATCCTAATAGAATTATAAATAGTAATAAGAATTTTAATAAAGAGTCTACTATATCTATAAAGATTCCTTCTTTAGATCTAGAAATTAAGAAAAACTATAAATAGTATTTATATAAAGAGAGTATACTCCTCATAATTAAAAACTATCCTTCTTTAGTTCTTTATACTAACTATAATCAATATAATTATAATAATAACTTATTTATTAATAAATATAATAATTTTCATACTACTAAGTATATATTGTCAATTAATACTCTAGATAAATTAACTACTTTTTCAAAAGCTATAAGTTCTCAATTTAGTAATAATTAGATTTAAGCTATAAATAAAGAAGTTAAGTCTATTAAGTCTATAGAAGTCTAGACTATTATACTACTACTTAATATTTCTTTTATTAAAAAGAATAATATTAATATATTAGAAGGTAGATAGATTTATAAAATAAAACTTAATAATTAGGATCCTAGTAATCCTATATATAAGGCTAAATAGGTTATTTAAAGTTTCAACTAGTACTTCAATATTAATTATTTAGAAACTTTTAATACTACTTATAGGCCTAAAGACTATAGATATATATTAATTATATCTATTTATTATAGCTTTTTAATACTACTTATAGGCCTAAAGACTATAGATATATATTAATTATATCTATTTATTATAGCTAGATTTTAATTCAATATAATATTACTACTATATTTATTCATATAAAAGTAGATAAAAAGATATATATCAAGTTACCTACTAACTATATCTATAATAAAGGTTCTAAAAGTTTAGTTTATAGTACTAACTATAAGAATCAGCCTTTTATTTATTTATTAAATAAGACTTTATATAAATTAAAACAAAGCCCTAGGCTTTAGTATTTATACTTTAAACCTATCTTATATAAGATTAATTTTAAAATATCTCCTTATAATAAAAGAATATTTATACTTAATATTACTCTTAATAAAAGTAAATATTTAGCTATTTTAATATATCATATTAATAATATACTACTAAGAGCTAATAATTCTACTACTTCAGAGTATATTTATAGTAATCTTAAAAAAAACATAAAAATCTCAAATCTAAGAAAGCCTAATACCTTTTTAAGTAATAATTTAATTCTTAACTATAAGAACAAGAATATAGAAATAAATCAATTTAAATATACTAATAAAGTTCTTACTAAATTTAATAAAAAAGATGTCCATAGTTTTAATACTCTAATAGATAATAAAGCTAAATTCTTTATTAATAAAGATAATACTACTAAAGAAGAAATATTTAAATATTAAAAAGAAATAGGAGCTTTATTATATTTAGCCTTAGAAACCAGGCTGGATATTGCTCTAGCTATTACTACCTACTCTCGATTTTCTTCAAATCTTTCTAAAAAATATTTTATTACTCTTAATAAGATATAAGGTTACTTAAAACAAAACCCTAATTATAGATTAATTTATAACTATAATAATATTAATCCTTTTAATTTATTTAGGTTTACAAACTCAGATTAAACTAGAAATATTAATAATAGAAAATCTACTTCAGTATATGTATTTTACCTAGATTTTTATAATATTATAAATTATAACTCAGCTAAATAGAAAATAGTAGCTTTATCTACTTATAAAACTAAGTATATAGCTCTAGTAGATACTACTAAAAAAGCTATTTACATATATAATAACTATAATTTGCTTAATAAAACTTTAGGATTCAAAATTATTAATAAGCCAATTATTTTTATAGATAATTAATTAGCTAAAAAGCTTATTAAAAATACTAAATTCTATAAAAAAGCTAACTATATTAATATTCATTATCACTATATTAGAAATCTTATTCAAAATAATCAGATTAATCTCTGTTATATTAATACGAGTAATAATATAACTAATTTTCTAACAAAGCTTTTAGGCCGAGTTAAATTTAATAATATTATTAAGAAGACTTTATAGAATAATTTTAATATTTAACCCTCTTATAAGAGAAATAGTCTTAATAGTCTATTTTCCGAAGATTAATCTTTTCTTTTAACTTTTTACTAATTTTAAGTTTTTCTGATTTTTCCTGATTTGTTTACTCTATTTTGAAGTTTTTTCCTTTAAACCTTTTCTAGGTTTTAAATTTTTCAGACTTTAATCTTTTAAAGATTTTTCTCTATTTTTCTTATATAGTTTTTAGAGTTTTTACTACTTTTTAAGTCATAAAAGATTTATTTATTTTATATACTTTAAGCGGAGATATTAGAGTTCTAGCTATTTAGCTATTACTCTATTAATCTTAATAATCTGTTTTAGGTATTTAAGGGTTTGAGTATTTACTATTATTCTTATAATTCTATGTTTTCTATTTATTATAGAAAATTAATTATTAGAGTTAAGGTTATACTNATAATATCAGAATATTTAATAAATAGACTACTTAGTAGCCTGAGTATAATAGAGCTAAAAGCTCTATATAATATAAGGTTAATCTTTCTGAAAATAAATTCTATTTAGATATTAATACTACGAGGCTCCCTACTTCCTATAGAATAAAAACTTCCTATCCTTATTACTATTTACATCAATATTAGTACTATTTTCAGATATCATTCTGAATGACTTATTCTTTAATAATTGAGAGTTGTTGATTCCTCTTAACTTTTTACTAGTTACCTATTACTAGTTTAATAGTTAGTACTATATTAAACTTATAAATCTATAATATAAACCTTATAACTATTATTATTACTTATATTTATAATATATAATTTAACTATTAGTTTCTAAGTCTTTCTAAAACTATTTATAAACTTATAAAAACTAGTTTCTATCTTAATAAGTATTAATTAATTAAAATTTGAGTTTTTAAATTAAAATAAGAACTACTTATTATTATTACTAAACTTATTTATAATAATCTAAACCTTCTTAACAGCTTTTATAGTTTTTAACTAAGAAGTCAAATTAGTAAGTATAGTTATTAATATAATAGGAATAAGTTAGCTAGTTAACTATTTTAGAAAGGTTTAATTTCTAGCCTATTAACATAGTAAATATTTAAAGAAAACTTAAGACATTTTAACTAATCAAAACGTCTTATAATAAATGTTTCTAATGATCTCCTTAAAAGCTAGGAGTAAGAATTAATATAAAGAAATATAGATAAAATTAGTATTAAGTAAAGTAATATTTCTATAAACTCTCACTTTCTCTTAGAAGTTATTTATAATAGTTAAATAATTAATTATTCTTATTCAACTATCTAAAGTTAGATTAATATTATAACTTATAGTATAAAACTATTTATTAAAGTTATAGCTAGTTATAAGATTGGTAATACTATAGATCTTTATAAAAGTATTTCTAGTATCCTTCTAAATATACTTATTAGTTATTCCAACTTTAATAATATATTTATACTATATATTATAATAAAAAGAGATTTTAGTAATTATTTTATACTTTAGTTTACTAGAAATCTTTAATATATCCTTATAGTTATCTAGGAAATTAGAAATATTATTTCTTATAAACTTAAGAGTATTCTTAAATGAAAGAACTATCTTTATTATTATTAATTAAATTATAGTTAGTTTTAAGAATATTATAAATTCTCTTATAATTATCAAGTAGTTAAGTAAATTATTAGAAACCAATATAAGACGTATCTTAATACTATAGTCTCCTTTATAATTAGATAAAAAAGTATCTCTAGATTTATTAGGAGTAATTATTATATAACATTAAACTTTCTTAAAAACTAATCTATTAAACAAAAATCCTATTATAATTAGATAAAAAAGTTTAAAAGCTTTTCTCTTATTATTAATTAACTATTTAGTAGTTATTATTACTATTATTATATTTTTAAGTATTTTTTAAATACTAATATATTATTATAAAGTAAATTCTTTCTAATAATATATATAAAGGTGGTTTCTTTAATTAAAACTAATCTTTTTAGTATTCTTTTTTTTAAACTTCTTAGAATACTTAATTTATACCCCTATATAGAATTAGACTTATAAATCTATTTATCTATCTCTTATACTAATTTTCTTAAAACTTAAATATATTTTTATTATATCCTAATCTCCTACTTACTTTAGTTATAATTTATTATATAATAATTATATATCCTATTATCTCTCTCTATATATCCTTTTCTTTTATTTATAAATAACTTATTTTTTTATTAACTTACTTCTTCTTTTTAAACTATTTTACTACTTCTCAATAAAAATTAGTAAGTTAGTTTTACTAAACTTATTAGTTTTATAAGACTCTTTTAAAATCTTCTATTATATTAAAATACGATTCTTCTTTATCCTTTTATTATATTATTATAAGTTAAAAATACCTACTCTAAATTAAACTTAAAAACTTAATTCTACTTTATAAAACAAATAAATAAATCTTTAAGTTTCTTATATTACTTTTAAAGTCTTTTATATTCCTACTAATTTATAATCTAAATATAGCTATTATTCTTTATTATTTACTAATATTAAGTCTATAAATAAGCCTATTATAATTATTTAGTATTTAAAAAACTTCTATCTATAAGTTTTAAAATTCTTAGTATTATCTAATAAATTAGAATAATAATATTATATTATATCTTCTAACTTTAATCTATCTAAGAAAGCATAAGAATACCTCCTTACCTCAATTTATAAAAGACTAAAAAGAAATAGATCTACCTCTAGGTACTATTAAAATAAGTACTAGCTATTTAAACTAGAATAATTAAAATAAATAAATAAAATAATTTCTTCTAAACTTAATCTTATAGTAATAGAAAATAAGGGGAAAAGTCTAGGAAAATATATTAAATATAAAGTACTATATTTATAGATCTATAGTATAAAAAGTACTTCAATTATAAAAGTAATATTCTGAAATCTAAAAGGTAGAATAATATATAAATTATATCTCTCCTACCGCTATTCAGAAGACAAATACTATAGATATAAGCCTATAGCTTATACGTATATACTACGTATATAATAAAAGAAACCTTAGGCCCAGACCTATTATAATACCTTATAGCTAGATCTTAAGAGTTCTAATATATAAAGCTAAAATACTTAAGCTTTAAAATAATAAACTATTTATTGAAATCTACTAGAAGAATAAAACTAAAATCCTAATCTTATATAGTTTTAACTATAAACTATAATATATATATAAGAGGGAAGATATATAGAGTAATATATAGAACTTTAAAAGAATTAGTATAACATATTAACTTAAAAGAAAAGACTACTATTAACTTTTATAACTTTAATAAAAACTATAAAAGCTCCATATTAATAGTCATCTTTATAGATTAAATAACTAGCTTAATACAAGATTTCTATTTGTATTTAAAAAGAATAGAAGATATCTTAAGGATTATTAGAAAGTTTTTTAACTTTCTAAAGATAATATATAAGACTATAGTTAAAGAGATTGAAATAGATAATAAGATCTAGAAGTATAAAGTGATCTAAGTAGAGATCTATAAGAGAAATATTAAATTTAAACCTTTTATACTAAATACCTAAATATAAAATAGAAGAATAGAGAGAATAATAATACTCATTAAGAAGTATATAAAGTCTATAACTATTAAGATATTTCTATTTTATAATTTATAGTTTGAAGTCTTTAAAGTAGTTATATATATTACTTAACTATACTCTTTTAACTTTATAAAACTAGAAGATACTATATAAATAGTTCTATTAATATTTCTAGAAAGATAAGAATATTTATATATTAATTTTAGTCTTTTTTTACTTAAAAGTATATAAATACTAAGCTTATATAATAACTTATAAAACTTAATTAAAATAGAACTAATATTTAAAGCTTACATTAAGAGTTTTACTAAAGTTCCTAATAAACTATACTTTAAGTAATTCTTTTAAAATCTAAAATTCTCTTTAAAAAGAAGTTTTTATAACTTAAGATATAATATTTAATAAGAAAGAATTCTTTAATAGAAATTTTAAAGAATTTATATATAAGATATTATAGATAAATTCTAAGAAGATTTAAAAGAGGATTACTAAGCTTATAAAGTAATTAAAAGGTATATTTATAAGGCAAAATATCAATAAAAAAGTAGATAAAGTTACTAAATAATCTTTAATTAAACTAAGTATTAAGTAAGTAAGTATTTAAAGTTCTAAAGAAAAACCTACTTATTTTAAAATAAGATTTAAACCTTAGCCTATTCTTCTTCTTTCTCTAAAGCTTATAAGTTTTATAGTATTTTTTAAAGATTATTAAAAAAGGAATATAAAAAGAGGGGGTAGTAGTAAACTTTATTTATAATAAGATTTACTTTATAAATATCTTTTGAAATAATTTTCTTGGTAAGATATAAAATATATAGAAATCTTAGAATTTATATAAGATTAGTTACTTCTTTAAATAGATACTTAAAACCTAGTTAGTTTGAAAATTCTATTAAAATAGATAACTTAGGATAAGTAGTAATAAGATTACTAATATATAAAGTAAGTAAAAAGAAATAAAAATAATATTTAATTTACTTAATTAGTTATTTACTACTTTTAAGTAATTTAAAAAGCTTAAAGTAAGATTAAGAAGAGTTTTATATACTCTTGGGAAAATCTTAGTTACTATAATATAATATAAAATCCTTAAGTTTTAAAAATATATATTAATAAGAATTACCTCTCCTCCTAATATCTTACTAGTAGTGTATTAGCTAAGAAGAATATTTAAATTATATAAAGAAGAAAGATATAAACTTCTAAAATATTTACTTATTAACTGAGGAGTTTTAAAAAGCTGAAGAAGTATACTTAAGAAGCTATTAGATCTTATAATTATAGATTAAGATTTATAAACTAACTATAAGAAATTAAATAATTCTTAAACACTACTAAGTCTATACTTATAAACTTAATAAATATAAGTAATTATTAAAATTAAAAATCTATCTAGTTATAAGAAGAGATTAGTAACTTAAAGATAAATATAATATTTATATGGTAATACTTATAGGAATATTATTTAGAATACTTATAGTCACTATTATATACTTCAACCTTAAACTTTTATAATATAATATAATAAATACTTTTATTTATACTAAAATCAATAAAGAAATCTATATATAAATACCCTTAGGATATAAGATACTAGGTAAAGTTCTAAAGCTCTTTAAAATACTTTATAGCTTTTAATAATACTCTATATTATAATAGTAATATCTCGAGAAGAACTTTAAAGATTTATAGTTTTCTTATATTTCTAGAGAAAATTATTATTAGTATAAAAACTAAGTTTTTTTCTTCTTTGTTATTAATAATTATATCTTAACTTTCCTAAAAATACATAAGAATCTTATAAGAAACACTATACAAGATTCTTAGTATTAATACTATTTTAAGAGAAGAGAAGACTTATAGTAGTTCTTTAGTATTAAAATCTTATATAATTAAGAAACTTGAAAGCTATAGCTCTTATAAGCTATATATATAGAGAAGACTTATTAATTCCTATTAAAGAAATATTAATTTAAAGTAAGAGATAAATCTCCTATAATATATTTAGAGCTTTTTTTATATGAAAGAGAAACTTTATAATATAAGATAAATATCTACTAGAAGACAATAAATATAATACTATATATAGTAATTATAATAAGACTTAATATAATATTTATTATTAATTAGTTAGCCTATTTTAACTAAAACCTAAACTTTTAGTATTAAGAAGTAGTAAACTAAGATTTAATTATATCTATAAAACTTAATATTTATACTTTAAGTATAATATAAAGCCTAAGAATTGAGAAGATATCCTAATAGTTTCTTTAGATATAAGTTTTAAAGATAATATACAAGATTAAAAGAGTTCTTAAAGCTTGATAATAAAGTTATTTAGAAAGAATATTATTTAGAAAGCTATAAAGTAATCTATAGTTATAATATTAACTATAAAAGTTAAATTATTCTTTCTCTTTTTAATAATAAAAGAAGTACTATTTATAAGCTACTTATTAATCTTATTATAATTCTAATTATTAATAGGAAACTTAAAAGAATAAGGTTTCTAGTTAATAAGAGTTAACTAGTAATAATTAAAATCTAATATGATAATTTCTAGATAATAAGTCTTACTTCTAAAGAATTTATAAGATTTTAAACCTATTTAAAGTATATAGAGATTTATAATTACTAGTTCTATTATGAAATCTCTAAAATGAACTATTAGTTATTTATATTCTTTTAATATAACTAATAGTAGATAGTCTAATTAAAGTTCTATTAATATAATTATTTAAGAAGTTCTAAAAGTAATTAGGTTTAAATTATAAATAAGACTTTTTTAAAAGATATTATATAAGTAACTTTAAGAAAGATAAAGAAGTATAGTTTAAGTTTTCTTAAGTTAAATTAATATAAGATATAGATAAGTAATAAACTATATAAAATTACTATTAAGCTTAAGAGTATAAAAGAGCGAAGTATTTTTTAATTTAAAGCTAAAATTTAAAACTAAAAAGGTATTTAAAAGTATAAAACCTATACACTAAGACTAATCTTTCAAAGCTAAAGCTTAAAATAATGAATGAAACTATTATATTATTATTCTGAAGAAGTATTATAATAAATAACTTATTTATAAGTATTAAGAAGTAATTTAAAGAAGGTATGAGAAGTATAGCTATTTAGATAGAATGAGAAATAAATATTAAGAAAGCAATACAAATTAGTAATTAAGTTTTTATTTAGAAAGAGAGAGCTAATACTACTAGTACTACTTATAAAAAAGTTATTTAAAGAAATTATAATAATAATAAGAACTATAGGAATTATAAGAATTATAAATAAAGTATAGGGAGTAAGTATAAGAGTTGAGTAATTCTTAATATAATTAGTATAAGTAATAGTAATAGTATTATAAAGCTCCTAGTATTTAGTAGAAACTATCCAGAAGTATATAAGCTAAGAAAGCTAATTAGAAAACTATATAAAAGATACTTATTATAAACTTAATATTCTTATTATTATAAATAGTAAGAAATTTAATATAGAGATAAGTAGTTATTTCTATATTTAGTTTATAAATACTACTAGTTAAATAGTACTTATAGTAGTAATAAGAACCTTGATAATAAATCTTAAAAATACTATAACTTTTTTAAAAAAAAATTAAAATAGGGATTATAAAGCTCCGCCTTATCCTCCTTACTTATATATTTATATTTATAACTAGATAAGATTAGAATTATTTTAGTAATTTTAAGTATAGGGGTTTTAATATTCTTAGTTATAAGAAAACCTTTAGTAATAATAGGTTTCTTCTATTTCTTAGGAATAAGAGTAAATAATTCAAAGGTAAGTATAAAGTACTTTATAATACTCTTAGAATAATAGAAAGTCTCCTCTTTAAAATCCTTATTATTAATTATACTTTTAGTATCTTAATTAGTATAAAAGGCTAGACCTAGGCTTATTTAACTATAAGTAATATAAAATACTATTTATTTAGAACTAAGGGGTAAAAGAAAAGCCTTTATAAATACCTAGAAAAGTCTATATATATAATACTACCTAGAGCCTACTAAGGTTCTACCTAAGTAGGAAGGTTATTATTAGTTTATCTAGAGGGTAATACACACTATACGTAATCTTGCCATACAGGTGCAAAGTAGTATTCTAGTTATTTATTATTATTATTATTATATTACGTGGCGCGAGGCGCTACATAAAGCTTTAGATCTATAGCATGGCAATTACTTACTAATTACTACGCAATTTACTACAGCTAGTACTAAGTGCCTAATACTTATTACTAGTAAGGCGTAAAAAGCATATTACTATATATATAATAATACATATAGTTACTATATGCCTTACAGCATAATATAACTAATACTAATAACTTTTCTTTTTACTATATACCCTAATACTTATCTATTTATATAAAAAATAGTATTTTTAGTAATCTACACCTTTTTACTTTAATAATATTTAAATACCTACTTATCTACTCTATTTAAATTACTTATCCCTCTATTTAAATAGTTATATAATTTAAATTAATAAATCTCTTAAAAGTATAATTCAATATACGTTTTATAAAAATACTAATAATATTGTCATCTCGATTAATCTACTATATCTTATAGAATTCGCAATATTTATATAACTACTTTAATATTATAACATTAATTATAAGGCATTTTTCTTTAGTAATACTAGATTTCATCAGATATTTATAGAATAAATATAAATTAATATACATAATAATTAAAATTTAAAAGAATTTTTAATATTAAAAAATCTTCTTAAGTAATATAGCTATAATATAAGTAAAGTCTATACTAGCTACTATAATATAAATTTCTAAATTAAATATACTCCTAATAATTGTTTTACTTTTTATCAAAGAATAATATATAAAATTACTATAAAGGTTAAACTAGTTATTACTAATAGTAGTCTTTTAGCCTAAAATTATTATAAATCCTAATTAAAACAAAAAGTTAGTATTATTAATAAATAAGCTATTAATAAAAATATAAAGATATACCTTAAAAAAGTTAAATAATATAAAATTAAAACTATAATTAAAATACTCAATCTACTACTTAAGGTATTTATTAAGTATAATAGTATTATTACCTAAGGGTTATTATTTTTATATTATATAAAAAAAGTTGAATAATACTTCAGGTTAGTATATTAAGATAAGATATACCTTATATATACATTATTTAATATATACCTTCTTAAGCACTTTAAGTATTACATATATATTAATAAGGGCAAGCTTTTACCCTTAGTACTTTTAGTATAAATAGAAGGCGTCACTATTAAGTAATAAGATACCTCTATTAAATACTAATAATACTACCTTTAAGAAGACTATCTTAGGTTTAATTTTAAATAAGGCTTTTTAGAACTCCTTATCTTTATAATATAAGAAGGCGGTATCTAAAAAGCTAAAGGTATTATTAGTTTATATACCTATAAGGCTAAAGGTATTATTTTCAAAATATAAGACGAAGAGGTATAAGTTATATATTAATATTTCTATTTATAACTACTCTTTATAATATTTAAAATATATTACTTATTAGTAAGTACTAGCCTTAGTAAGGCTATATAATAGTTTAATAATGATTATAATAGATTTAGAAAGGTATTAATCCTTAAGGTATAAGAATAATTCAGCTATAATACGCCTTATAAACTCCATTTTAACTTAAATATAGGCTTATATAACATTATAGAGTTATATCGTCATATTCATATACTAGAAGAAAGTTAGAATTATAGCTAAGATTAACTACTAGCTATTTTATTAAATTATTAGTAATTATATTAATATTTCCAACTTACTATTATTTCTAAAGCTTTAAATTATAAGTCTTAACTTCTTATATATTTTATTAATATCCTTATTCTTAACTTTATTAGTAATATAAGACTTAAAATATTTATAATCCTTATAGAAAATAGGGTTATATTAGACAATCTTAATAATACTATTAGTAATAATACTTTTAACTTCTTTTTTAATCAACTTTTCAAATAGTAGTCTAAATATTATAATAATACTTTTTTTATAAAAGTTAAATATTAGTATTATATTAGATTATTCTTTAATTATAAGATATATTATAAAATAAAATTCTTAGCTAATATTTTAAGAAGGCAAGTTACTTTTATAAATTATATAATTTAAAATTAGCTAGATTTAATATATTTAAAATTAAAATAGTAAATTACTAATTACTTAAATAGGAGGGGGATTATTATTATTAATAGTAGTAGTATCGCCATTATTTATAATAATAGTGTCTTATAATATTTACTAAGTATTCTAAAGCTTTATAGGGATAGTTATAAATAACATCAGGATATTACTATAGGAATATATATTTCTATATATTATTAGGTTTCTTATTATAATAATACTAATTTTTATAGATTTCTTATAAATACTTTGAAAAATTAATATTTTAAAAAGTATTAATATCTTATTAACATAATCTAATAAAATTTCTTAATTATTATTCTTAAAATATAGTTTTATAGCTATAGATTAAAATTCTTAAAAGTTATAAAAGAAT
>QAPF01000651.1:0-22127 GCA_004367935.1 Colletotrichum sidae | reverse complement strand
CTTATGAGTAAACAATCTAAATATACTAATTAAATATAATTAATATATAAATAATACTTATATAAAAATAGATATTTCTAATATAATTAGATAGCTTTTAAAGTTTCTATAATTATTTTATTATAATATTCTAAAGTATCTAGTAATTAGTGTTATAATAAAATATTAGTATTAAGGTATTATCTAATTAATATTTAGTTTCTAATATTACTAGCTTAATATAATAGTTTTTAGGATAGCTAGATACTTTCTTTTTAAATATTTATAAACTATCTATTAATTATAATACTTACAATAATCTTATTAAGGTTTAATTTAATATAGTAATAGCTTTAATTATAATAATTATAATTAGATATTTCTATACTTATTCTATAGTATTCTTTCTATAAGTAGTTATATAGAGTTCAAGGAGATTTTAATTCTATTATAAAGATATAATATATTACTACTCTAACTATTAGATTATACTAAGAATAAGATATAGAAAAAATAATAGATTTTAAAATACCTAGCTCTTAGTGTTTTATTTTATTCTATCTTCAAGAGGTTTATAAAAGTTCTTAATCTTATAACTTTAATAGTTATTTTTAGCTATATATATTAAGCTTTAGTTTTAATAAAGTTCTTTCTAATTCTTCTTATAAAGTCTTTTATTACTTAAGAGTTGAATATTAGAACTAGAGGTATAATTACTTATAATAATAGGTAATTCTATTACTATTTTAACTAGTTATAAGCTAGTATTAGTATGAATATTATTATGAAGTAAAACCTATAGTTAAATCTATACATAGGGTATAGACCTTAGATATTATTCTAAGTATAGAGCAAAAGTAACTAAATATTATTTCAAAAATATTATCCTTATAGTATAATTATATATAATTTAAAACCTTTTAATTTCTATACTTATCTTTAGAAGTAGAAGGTTTCATAATATTTACTAGTATATCTTTATTCATAAGTAAAATCTAAATATAAAGAAATGAAATTTTATAATTACTACTTCTTACAAATTGACGAATAATAATCTTTTTAAAACTACCGATTTTTATTAAAGTCAAATAAAGCCATAAAATATATATATATTATAAAAGGTCTTTCTAAAACAATAGAAAAGTCCTATACTATAAAGTGTAAAAAAGTATTATATTTTCTAAAAAACCAAAGATGAAAGATTGAAACCTTTTTTTTCTATTTAAAATAGACATATACCTTAAAGGATAAATCTCAAAGCCAAAGATTTAAATCTTAATATTTTCCTTCTTTCTTTTTAAATAAATTCAATCTTTTTCTATTAAATTAATTGAAAATTGGATTAAGATTTGAAATAAAAGGAGTTGACTTTCTATATAAATAAGTCTTTTTACTTTTAAAATAATTCGAAAGAAAAAAAGAAATAAATTTGAACAAAATTTGAAAAAGTAATTAATTATGAATAAATCTTAAATATCAGAAGAATCAAAAAGAGTTAGAATAAATAGAAAATTTAAATCTTTAGGTATTAAAATAACTTATTTAATAAGGTAGACTTGTTATAAAAATAAGATAGTCTAAGATAATATTTAGTTTCTATAAAAATAGTAAGAGAATAGAAATGTCTATAGATCTTATTATAATAATTAATTTTTATGAATAAATAAGAAAAGTCTTTTTTGAAGAATAAAATATAAAGTCTTAAGGTTAAGAAGAATTAGACTTATAGTCTATTAGAATAGATAGATAAGTGAGTAAATTAATAGTTGAGTTATTATTATAGATCAGTATAAGTATAGAAGAAATATAATATAATAAAGTAGTTTTCTTGATATAGAGATTTGTTTAGAATCTTTTTAATAATAATAGATTAATAGAAAGAGAAATAGTAATTAAATTACTAGTATAATTAACTATTCCGAATTATTATTAATAGACATATTGAGGTTTCTATAAAGAAGGTTTGTTTTACAGTTTTAGCTATACTACTAGAGTTCTAGCTATAGTTATAATATATATATTATTATAGCTATAGTGTACAAAGTGCTGTAACCATAATATATATACTTTAGTATAATATGTAGATTATTATAACTATAGTATATAACATATTATAAATATAACATAGAAGCTAAAGTATAACGCATATTATAGTATGACTGTAGTATATATACTACTATAACTATAATATATAAAGTATTATAATCATATTATATATAGCTTGAACTACTTCTCATACCCTATAAAAATAAACCTATATACCTTAAAAACCACTAGGGCTATAAAGGTAAAATCAGTATATATTTATAGAACTATTTCTATACAATCTATTCCTATAGAAATACTGTAGAACTGCTTATTACTCCTATTAGAATAATAGAAATAGAGGCTCTTTATATGTTTGAATAGATCTAATAATAATAAATAACTGATAATTATTTCTTAAATAACCTTATACTTTTATCCCTTATAGCTTTATATTCTTATACTTTTATAGCTATATATAACTTTGTTAAAATAAGTATAGTATAGAGTCTGCTAAGTAGTTATGCTAAGATTATATAAGATCTAACTGCTTTATTTATATATATTTAAGCACTTTAATCTAGTTTGAATAGATTATACCTTTTAACAACTTATATTTAGACTATATACTATATCATATACTTATTATAATTATAAGCCTAGGAATATTTAATTATCTTTTGAACTACTCTTAAGTAATAAGTATAAAAGAAATTCTTTTTAAATTTATTATACTAATTCTTTAATAGACTATTTTAAAATAATATACCTAACTATTAATAGTTTTAGTATAATAGCAAAACTATTTAATAGTTCTATTTTCAACTATTAATATATTATATTATAATTTTATATAACTAGCTGAGATATTGAGAAATATTTTAATTTCAACATTAAATAAGATCTTAATATATTAAAACTAATTAATTTATTGAATTTTAATAAATAATATATCTAAGAGAATACTACTCAATAGATATATAAAAATATTAAACCTTTTACTTCTTTAATTAAAAGTATTTTCAACTATTATATAGTAGATCTTCAGCTTTAAGTAATTCAAGAATCTAACTATAAAGAAATAAAGAAGTATTATGATATAATTCAGATATAAGTTAATATAACTATTAATAATAACTTTTTAATACTTATTTGAATAGAACTTCTTAATAATAATAATATCTTTTTTTAAATTCTTCTAAAAGTTCTAAAGTAGTAATATATTTAAAACAACTTAATTATAGAGTAGTACGTTAGAATAGAATATAGGAAAATCCTGGAAAAAGCTAAATGAAATATTTCTAATTTAATATAATATAATAAATAGTATACTATTTATCAAGTCTTTGACTTTACATAGAGAATATTTAGCTCCCAGCTAGGACTTATACTTCAACCTATCTTATACTAATAGTTATAACTATAGTTACTTCAGGTTTTTAAATCGCGATATATTTAACTTGAAATTATACTTTCCCTACTATTAGCTAATGATAACCTCTATGATAGACTTCAATATATTTTTTTTTAAAGAGTACTTAATAGGCTACTTCTAAGATATATTTAAAATATTTAGAATTATCTTTAAATATTCTATTTTTAGGCGTTAGATTCTTCTTTATTACTTTAGTTTTATTTTTTTTAGTTCTATTAATAGCTTTATCTTCTAATAATATATTAAAGCTAGATATAGTTATAACTATCTTAAAAAGGCTAGAGAGAATAGTAAAGTCGTTTTTATATAACATTAACCTTTTTATACTTTTATAAAAANTTTATAAAAATAGTTATAATTCTTATAATTATTAATAATTTTTATAAAGTTGATATTTATATTAAAGTTGTAGGGGTTGGGTATAGTGATAAATAGTAGCTAGGGGTAGTCTATAGGTAGTTCTTATTATTATTATTATTAGTAGTATTATTATAGGATAGTCGGCTGGTCTGTAGTAGTTTGTCGCTCTCTTTTATATCTATAACTAGTATTATTAAGGTATATTAGTAGTATTCTAGTGTGAGTTATATTATAAGTATTACTATAGTAAGTTTAATATTTTAAAACTACTACTAGTATATCAAGCTATAACTTTCTAACTATTATAAGGCTTATACTAGTAAGTTTATATATCTAGTTATCATTCTATTATTTATTAGCTTTTACTTCTAAGTTAGAGCTAGATTTAAACTAATAGTTATACTATTAGGTCCTTTTAACTATATTTACCTATAGAGATCTATATAAGCTATAATATATAACTAGGTATTTGCTTATTATAGAAATTATTTACTAGGTATTATATAAGGCTACCTATTAGGTGGGGGGCTGAATATATAAAACTCTAGTATACTATTTATCTTTAAGTAGTTATATATTAGATTCTAAAAGTCTCGAGAATTAGTATTATTAAAAAGTAAATTTAAATACTTAGTTAATATATTTTACCTAATTAGATTATAGTTTAATATTAAAATATTTTTAAGAAAGAAATTTTAAACTAAGAAATTAGTAATCTAGTTAGAGATCGAAAAATCCTTTCTATTTTATTTTATATTAATAGAAACTTAATAAAATATCATATTAAAACTTATTTATATTCATTAATCCTATAAGAAGTTTAGATAAAATATCTTAATGAAAACCAAAATATTTATATGATTTCAGAAGTTACTTATACCTTCTAGAAGATTATAAGTATATTAAATATATTATTATAAACTTATATATTAGATCTTTATATATTTATATAATAGTTATTATATAAAATAGTATTACAAATAAGGTGTATTATTTAGAGCTTTACATTTTCTATTGGAAAATAATAAAAGAATAGTTAAACTCTAAGAAATATACTAATGAATTAAAGAAGTACTTTTAGATACTTCAAAAGCTAGAATAACTCTTTTAAAAAGTAAGTTTAATAATAATAATTACTATCCCTCTAATTTAATACATATTAATATTAACTCCTCCCTTCTTGGGAAGTTAATTTAAATCCTCCCTAAGATCTTCTCAACTATTTAAGAATCTTACTTATTTTAATTAAGTATAGTATTTAATAGTTATAAAACAATCTATATTACTGATTTAATAAATTCTTTTGAAAAGAGATCTTTTAAATTAAATAAAGAGATAGATATTACTTAGTATAGTTCAGCTAATATTTTTATAATTAGATAAAATATATAAATAATTAGAAATATGTTAATAGTCTAGATAAGAAGAGTATATTAGACTTTATATTAAATAGAATAATTCATATTAAAGATTTCTATATTAATATTATCTCAGAAGTTCTACTTCTTAATAAGACTAAAGTCTAATATATGAACTTTGATTACACTTTTAGATTTCATTAAATTAATTAAGTAATAATTATAAAATAATCACTTAGAAAGTATAACTTTATATTCTTTAAATAAAAGCTAATTTCAAACTATCTTATAATCTATTTAAATAGTTTAAATATTATTATAGAATCTCTAAGTATACTCTTCTCTCAACTATATATAAAGATAGTTCTCTTCAAAATATAGTTAAATAAAACCTATAGATAGTATTTTCAAATAGAATATTTTAAATAAAATACTCTTAGATATTTAATTTTTAATACTTAGAGAATAAAGATTATAAAGCTAAAATAACTATATTACTCTTATTATATAAAAACCTACTCTTAATAAGTTATCTCTAAATAAACTTTAAAATTATACTTAGTTTACTTATTTTACTATATTCCTTAAGATTTATTTAACTTTTCTAACATTTTTACAAATAACTCCTAAATACTTCTTATTAAGGATAACCTTTTAGGCTTTCTCTTTTTATGTATATTATTTAATAGAACTTATAATTTAGTTTCTTAAATATTAATAATATTTAAGGAATAGATGAAGTCATACAGAGGTCTTTTAATATATAAAATCTCATAAGATATTAAAAGAACTACAACTGTAATTAATAGAGAAAATAATTATTAAATATAAATAATAGAATAAGGGATTACTTTCAAGCTATCTCCTTCTTATATTAAAGAATTAGTTAGAATAAGTAAGTATATTACAAAAGAATTAATTCCTCAAGGAACTAAAATATAGGAGGCTATAGGATTACTATTCAAATTCTAAATTAAATAAATTCAAAAACTACTTATACTTTTTAATATATCTCTAAATATTAATAATGATTAAAAATTACTATATAAAGTTAGAAAAGTTTAATTTGAACAGTAATCTTATTAACAAGTATTAGAATATATTCTTAGTCTTTATTAAGATTTATAACCTTATTAAGGATAGATTTATACCTATAGATATTAAATATACCTACTTAAGAAATATTATAAATAAGATATTAGAAAAAAGGTATTTAAAATTAAATCTAAGGGATATATTAAATATTTAGAAAGCCTTTTGCTTCACATAGAGAACATTTAGCACCTAGCTAGGACTTATATTCTAACCCACTCTATACTAACTACTATAGTTATAGTTACTTTAGATCTTTAAATTAGTATAATATTTCTAACCTTAGGTCATCTTAGTCTTCCCAACTATTAGCTAACAGCTACTATAAGTAGATTTCAATATATATACTTTTTTAGAATAAAGTAGTACCTAACAAGCTACTTCTAATATATATTTGAAGTATTTAGAATTGTTAGATTTATTCTAATATATAAAGAACTTCTATTTCTATTATTCTAATAGAAGTAATAAGAAGTTGTACGATATTTCTATATGAATAAATCGTATACAAATCGCTTTATAAATAGATATTTACTTTACCTTTTTACCCCTAGTAGTTCTTTAGTAAATAAGGTAAAGATATAGAGGTTTACTCTTTTACAGGGTACTAGAAGTAGTTCAAGCTATATATGCTTATTATGAATATTTTGAATAAGTCTTCATGTTGAGAAAACTACTTTTATTATATTATATTTCCCCTGATTTTATAGTTATTTATAGTAATAATTTAATTATTAATTTATCCATCTATCTTTTTGTTTTAATAGGTTATAAGTCTAGTTCTTCTCAACTTGAAGATTCTATACTTTATTTGTTAAAGAATTATCCTTTTTATTTATTTATAAAAGTTAAAATAAACTAGTATTATATAAGGGTAATTTTACTACTTTCTCTAGCTTTCTTAAAGTAGTTATAGCTAAGTTTAGCTTTAAAATATTACTAGTAGATAAGGTTATTAGTATAGCTAAGAAGTATAAAATTAAAAGAATAAAAAAGAATCTAGTATCTAAAAGTAGAGTATTTAGTAATAATTCTAAATACTTTAAATATATATTAGAAGTAGCTCGTTAGGTATCTGAAAAGATATATATATTGAAATCTACTTATAACTAGTAGTTATTAGATAATAATTAGAAAGGCTTAAGATAGTATTATTGGGTAAGATAACTTAAAGTTAGAAATATTATATTATTATATACTATTAATATAATATTATTATAATTCAAAGACCTAAAGTAACTGTAGCCGTGGCGGTTAGTATAAGGTGGGTTGGGGTATGGGTTCTAGCTAGGTGCTAAATGTTCTCTATGTGAAGCAAAAGAATAATAAATATATTTATTACTATATATAAATATAAAAAGAATAGAACTTCTATTTTAAGGATTCATAAGATACTTATTAAGAAACCTTCTAAAATTAAGAAGAAATATTTTCTAATATAATAAAAAGAACGGTATCATAATTACTTAAGAACTATCTTATTAGTAAAAAAGTATACTTCTTTATAAATAAGAAAGTTATGAAAGTGAGATTAATAGAAATATTTAATAAAGATATATTAATTTAAGAGATAGAAGAAAGTGATAAATTTAATCAGAAGGATTATCATTACTAAAGATAAAAGTTTAAGAAGAATTTAAGATACATAAAATAACTCCTAAAAGTTAGAAAGTTTATACTTATTATAAAATCATAACCTTCTTTATTAAATAACTTAAGGATAGAAATCACTTTAATATTAGTTATATTAAAAGTCTTCAATCTATTTAAAGTTATATACCCCTTGAGAATTCTTTAAAGGAAGCTATATTTAATAGTTAGCTCTTATCTTATAAATTCTAAAGATAATACTAAAGCTAAGGAACTATTTAAATAGAGGAAACTTCAGGCAGCAACAATGCAGTTAGTTAATATAATAACTAATAAATAGAAGATATATATATACTTATATCTATTATAATTATTTTTAGAAGATTATAATTAGTTATATAATATTAATACTAGCTAGCTAGTAATACCTATTACTAGCTATTAAAACCTATGAGCTATTAATAGCTACTAGTAAGAGCTAATAGCTAGTAGTAATTACTATACTTAATTTATATAACTAGTAGGAATACTAGTTATCATTACCCGCTATAAGATTCAAGCCTACTACTCTTACTATAAAAATAATAAAGGCTAGCTAGACATTAAACTACTATATCAAGTGGGAATACCTTTAAAATAAATAATACTATTAATATTAATCATTAAGAATATACTAATATTAAACCTATAGCTAGCTAAACTAAATATTTAAATAGTTATCTTTATACTATGAAGTTTTATTATAAGAAATAACTCTATTGAGAAAGAATAAAAATTATAATTATAGAGATTTTTAAAGCTTTTTATAAATTTTAAAAGAGGCTCTTAAATATCTCCAAAATAGTAAATTATCTTTAGTTAACTTTATGAACAAATTAAAATATCATTTAATAAGATATATTGATTAACTAATCAATATATAGGTGAAGATTACAATATCTTTAAAGATAAGATATAAATGTTTCTTACTAAATATATTAGTTATAATATCAGATAGAATTCTATAAGAGGAATATTTAATAATATATTAATTAAATATATATTATATAGAATACTAATCCTACTTGACGTAGTAGTTTAACGTCTAGCTAGCTTTTACTATTTTACAGTAAGAATAATAAGTTCGAATCCTATAGCAAGTAATTATAACTAGTAGGTATATACTTTCTAATTATATAAACTAAGTATAATAACTACTACTAACTATTAGCTACTACTAATAGCTATAAATAGCTAGCGACTATTAATAGTTAGTAATAAGTACTACTAGCTAGCTAGTATTAATATTATATTATTATAATCTTTTAAAGAAGTAATTATAATAGATATAAGCCTATATATACCTTTCGTCTTTATGAGTAATTATATTAACTAACTATGTCATACTACTTAAGGTTTCTTCTATTTAAATAGTTTCTTAGTACTAGTAGTATCTATAGGGTTTATAAGGTAAGAGCGGACTACTAGGTATAGCTTCCTTTAAAGGGTCCTAAGAGGTATATAACTTTCAATAGATTAAAGACTTTCAATATAACCACTATTATAGAATACTAATTATTATTAGATTAAATATAGTATTAAGATAGCTAAAGCTATAGTAGTAAGTAATTAAGCAGTCAACCTACTTATTTAAACTAATAAGAGTAAAAGGATTATTATATAGATTTATCGCTATAGTATATAGTATATATATTATAACTTAAATAAAGATATTATAAGTAGAAATAACTAGTTATATACTATTTATATAATCAATTAATTATAATATTTACTAATTATAAACTAATACTAATTAGTAGCATTTTACTACTACTAGTATTATTTATTACTATTTAACTATAGATTAATAAGAAATAATTTGAAGAAATGAGATTATAATTTATCTTAAGGAAATCTCTAGAAATTTATATAGTAGAAATAGATAAATTTATAGTTATTATAATTATATATTACCTCAAGATATTAATATAACCTCTAGAAATCTACATAATAAAAATAGAGAAAGAAGGTAAATTTAATAATAAGTTATTGATTTAATATTATTTATATCTATTATATAATAAACTAATAATTGAATTTTCTATTAACTTATTGTAATGGGCCTAGGTGGCCATGGGGCCACTTGGCCGTATGGACATTTATGTGGCCACTGGCCGTACGTAGGGCTACAGCCCTCCATAGCCACGTATTTAGCCGTAGCGTAGCCAGCCAGTTACAGTAGCAACTCAAGCCAGTTTTAACCTTCGATTTACCCCCTTTTGGTATGGCCACATGGCCACATAGCCATACGGCCATACCTACAGCCTCTTTTTTGGGGTTTTCTTTTGGTTTTTGCTGTTCCTCTTTGCCCCATTTTATTATTAAAGTAAAGGATTAATAATAAATATAATAAGATTAATATAAATAAGAAAGAAAGATTTATAGTAAACTACTATTCCTTAGTATTATCCCTTAATATTTTATATATAATTAATAAATAGAGAGATAATAAAAGATTAATTTAATAATTATAGTAATATAATAAACCTTCCTTTAGTAATAATAACTTGAAGATTAAAAACTATTTGATATTTATAATTTGAATCATAGTCGTTAAATTAGTTTGAAATATTATATTAATAAGTAGAAAGACTCTTGAAAAGAAATCTTTATTTTATTTAATAAAGAGCTTTTAAGAAGTAATATAGAAATATTAGTAATATAAATTAATCATAGATACCTCTGTAATACTTCCCCTCTATATAATATATATCTATAATAAGTATCCTTTAAAGATATCTAGAGAACTAATAAAGTTATAATATTATAATGAATAATACTAAAGCTAAAAGTGATTTAAACTATTATCTATTATTCTTAATTCTAAATATTTACTGAATATTTACTTATATATTAATAGTATAGAAGATTAATTAACATTGCTTGTTAATAATATAAAAAGTATAAGATAGATATCTAAATATATAACTACTTAGTTGAATATAACTATTATATATCTTAGAAATCTAAAGAAGAAGATATTTAATAATTAATAGTAAAACCTAAGGTATAAGAAAGAAGAATAATAATAAAGAATAATATAGAAAAGGAATAATATACATTAACTAAATAAAATAAATATTACTATTTATTTAATAAGTATAATAATCCTTGTTTTTAAATTTACTTTCTATAAGATGTTGAGAGAAAGTGTAATTCTATGTATTAATAGATATATATAATAATAATTTATAATACTTATTCTTTATTTGTTATTATTTCTACTTATTACTAATAGTACATTTGTATAGTTATTAATAAATAGTTAAAATTAAGAATTATATTAATCTTATTTTTACTACTGACTAGTTATTTATATTACTTCTATATATATTACGAAATATAGTTAATTTGGTTTACTAAGTTTTTAATATTTCTAATATGAAGATATATATAGAAATCTATTAAAAGGAAACTTCTGTTTAATAATTAAAGTTTATCTAACAGGTATATATACTTCTAAAGTTCTAGCTTTTAAAGAAATATTTATAATTAATATATAAGAAAGTTATATTTATTATAAATATTGTTTTAATTTATTATTTTAAATTATATCTTCTTCTTTAGATCTAATTTATGATTTTCAAAATATATAAAATAATTAGAATATAATAACTTATATTAATAAGTATGAGAGGATATCTTAATCAATAAAAATCAGAATACTAATTAGTATATATTAAGATATTATATTTAAGTAATAGAAATATAAGTATTAATAGTATATATGTCTATTGTTATATATAAATATAAAAAAGAATGGAATTTCTACTTTAAAGAGTTATAAGATATTTATTAAGAAGCTTTCTAAGATTAAGAAATACTATATTGTAATATAATGGAAAGAGTAAGACTATAAGTATTTAAGACTTATCTTATTAATAGAAAGATATACTTCTCTATAAGTAAGAAAACTATAAAAGAGAGGTTAATAGAAATATTCAATAAGGATATATTAACTTAATAAATAGAATAAAGTCTTTTATATAATTAGGAGAGGGTCTAATAGCTTACTCTCTGCTATAATTATTAGTAGATATGTTACCTTCTAAAGTATAACTTCAGCCTTCCTACCTACTTACTAATTACTACAGCTAACCTCTATTTAATCTAAAATTAAACTTCTTATAACTATAGTTAATAACCCGCCTTATATTAACTTCTTTAATAATAAATAACTAATAACTCTTTTTATAATAACTTTATACCCTTATATCTTTATACCCTTATAGCTATATATAACCTAAATATCTCAAGACATTTAATTACTACTAACTATAAGTATTCTATTTGAATATTTATTACCTTAATATCTATAACTTTAATATTCTTATTATAGATTAAACTCAAACTACTCTTAAGATTAAACTTTATATTATTAATATAAAAGTTCTTTATTATTTATATAAACCAACATCCCGCTTGACGTAGTAGTTTAACGTCTGGCTGGCTTTTACTATTTTATAGCAAGAATAGTAGGTTCGAATCCTACAGCGGGTAACTATAACTAGTATTCCTACTAGTTATATAAACTATATAGCAACTACTACTAACTATTAGTTCTTACTATTAGCTATTAATAACTAGTAACTATTAACGGCTAGCGATAGGCTAGCTAGCTAGTATTAGTATTATATAATTATAATCTTTTAAAGAAGTAATTATAATAGATATAGATATATATATACCTTCTATTTATTAGTTATTATATTAACTAACTATATTATTACTACCTAAGGTTTCTTCTATTTAAATAGTTCCTCAGAATTAGTATTATCTATAGAATATATAAGGCAAGAGCTAACTATAGGATATAACTACTTTTAAAGGGACCCCAAGAAACATATGACTTTAAATAGATCAGAGACCTTTAATATAACTACTATTCATATAAACCAACTTGTAATCTCTATATAAGTATAATAAGATTCAACTTATTCTTATTAATATATCATCTTTATATATTAAATATAGCTCATATATAAGTAATACTTATATAAATATAAATACTTCTAATATAACTAAATAGCTTTTGAAACTTCTATAATTATATTACTATAATATTCTAAAATATCTAGTAATTACTATTATAAGAATATATTAATATTATGATATTATTCAATTTATACCTAGTTCTTAAGGATATCAGCTGAATATAATAGGTTATAAATTTACTAGATAATATTATTTTAAATATCTATAAACTACTTATTAATTATAATATTTAGGATAATTCTATTAAAGCTTATTCTAATAAAATAATTGTTTGAATTATAAAGGTTATATTAAGATATCTCTATACTTATTTTATAATACTCTCTCTATTAATAGCTATATAGATTTTAAAGAGATTTCAATTCTATTATAAAAGATATAGAAGAATGATAAATTATAAAATGCTTAATTCTTATAAGTATTCTATTTTATTCTATTATTAAACGATTCATAAAAGTTCTTAATTCTATAATTTTAATAGTTACTTTTAACTATATATATTAAGCTTTAATCTTAATAAAACCCTCCCTATATAAATAAATTATTACTATAAGATCTTCTATGACTATAAAGTTAAATATTAAGACTAAAGGTATAATTCTTTATAATAATAAGTAATCTTATTACTATTTTAACTAGTTATAAGTTAGTATTAGTATAAATACTATTATTAGGTAAAGTCTATATTTAAATCTATATATAGAGTAAAGAACTGAGATACTATTCAAAATATAGAGTAGAAATAACTAAATTATATATAATTAGAAGGACTATTAATATCTAAAATAAGAGATTAAGAAGAATTTAAAATATATCAAATGATTATGAAAGGTTAGAAAATGTATACTTATTATAAAGTAATCACTTTTAACATTAAATAGCTTCGAAGTAGAAATAATTCTAATTTAAATAATACTATTGATATTAACTATTAGAAGTATATTGACACTAAACTTATAATTAGTCATACTAAATATTGAAATAATTATATTTATACAATAGAACTTTATTATAAGAACTAATTCTAATTAGAAAGAATGATAATTAAAATTATAGAAATTTCTAAAGTTTTATATACATATTAAGAAAGATTCTTAACTATCTCTAAAGTAATATATTATTTGTGATTAATTATATAAGAAAGTTAAAACACTATTTAGTAGAATATATTAATTAATTAATAAGTATATAAGTAAGGATGATAATATCTTTAAAGATAGAATATACACATTTATTATTAAATATATGAATTATAATATTAAGTAGAACTCTACTAGAAGAATATTTAATAATATATTAACTAAATAAGTATATATATGTATATATATATATATATATTATAAGATATTAATTATATTCATTTAAGATAATATTTTAACTATCCGAATAGCTATTATAGTTAGATATTAGTCTAAAGTTCCTACCTTATTATAATTACTATAAAGAATAGAAGAATGTAAATCTTTAGATATTTACCAAAGATTATAAGTATATTAATATAATTAGAATATTGAAAATAATAGTAATTAGAATTAATCTATTTAAATATATTTATTTAAGTTCGTAAGATTTCTAAGGAAAGATTGATAGAAAAATATATATAATTATATAATAAATATACAATATAAGTAATATCTCTTATAATATTACTAATAAAATAAAACTAAGTATTAATAGGTCATATAAGTAAATTATAGAACCCTTTAGAAATTAATAATGATAATTTAGATAGAAGAGTAATTATATAATATATTATAATGAATGTATAACTCATGATATATATAATGGTTAAAAGTATAATTGATACTTCAACTATTAGTAATTATATGAATCTCTATATTAATTAAATAACAATAATACTTCAAAAATACTTTATAAGAAATTTCAAAATAGAAAAATATGTCATAAATATTAAGTATATCTAAGATTCATAATAAAGTATTAGTTAATAAAATATATTACTAAGGAATATAGAATAGTAATATTATATTTTCAAAAACAATCTATTATTAATATAAAATTAATAGTAGAAGTCACTATATATTCTAATCATATTATATTAATAGAAATAATTATAGAAGTATTATATAATAATATAAATTAAATATCAAAAGAAAACATTATAGGAATCTACTTTACAATTTCAAATAGTAAAATTAGAATAACTAATTCTAAGATGCTTATAGAAATCCTTTAGAATTATACTTATTATTTATTTATAATACTAATTAAACTAGAAGTTCTTTTAATTTTAACATTATCTAAAGTTATATTCAAAAGTATTTTCCTAATTATAAGAATAGGAAGATTATTTATAAGAAATATATAATAATCAAAACCCTTTTGAAAGATTATATTTAATATTTATTTTAATAAATATATTTTGAAACTATATATAAGATTTAAAGAGAATTAAAGTTTGATTAGTCTTAATATAATTTAAACTCTAATACCTCTTAGAAATCTTAATTTTAGTATTATATTAATAGTTATTCTACTCGTCCTTAGTTTGAATAATATAAATTAGCTTTCAATCTACCGTAATAATTGTAATAATAAAAATAAATAGAAAGTAATATCTTTATTTAGTTATATTAAAAGTCTCTGATCTATTTAGAGTCACATGCTTCTTAGGAACTCTTTAAAGAAAGCTATATCTAGTAGTTAGCTCTTACTTTATAAATCCTATAGATAATATAAAAACTGACGAACTATTTAAATAGAGCAAACCTTAAGTAGTAATAATACTATAAGTTAATATAATTACTAATAAATGGGGAAGGTATAGGTTTATATATGGTAGTTACTTCTTTGAAAGATTATAATAAGTTATTATATAATACTAATACTAACTAGCTAGTACTACTTATTACTAATTATTAATAGTTACTAGCTATTAATAACTATTAGTAAGTACTAATAGCTAGTAGTAGTTACTATACTTAGTTTATATAATTAGAAGGTCTATAATTACTAGTTATACTTACTTACTATAAGATTTAAACCTATTACTCTTATTATTAAACGGTAAAAGCTAGCTAGATGTTAAACTACTACGTCAAGTAGGTATAATATCTTTATTTATAGAAACAATAAGTAAATATTAATCATAGTTAATTTAAGAAACTATTTATAATAAGATTATCAACTTTTTTACAGAAATAGAAATATAATATTGTTATAAGTAATTCAACTATTTAAAACTAAAACGTTAAACAATATTTTAATAAAATAAATTAAATAGTAATTATTAATAAGATTAGAGTAATTATAAAAAGCTACTATTAGTATTAAATAAGGAATAAGATATTATATTAATTTAAATTTAAATCTAAAGATAAGTATAAGTTTAATATAGGGACTATTACTAGTATTATGTATCTTAATAGTAATAAGTTAATATTATATATAATTAATACTTTTATAATATTTATAATTATAAGACTCATGAAAACTATTTCTATAGAAGATATATAATATATATTAAAGATATCTTAAATTAATATATATTAAAGTTCTCTAAATAGAATTATTATTAATATAAAATTAAACTTTACCATTAAAGATTTTAAAAAGAAAGTAATTAGTATAAATAGTAAAATAGAAATCATATTAATTAAACCTTATAATAGTATTAATAAGGTTAAATATTATTATAATTCTCTTTAGAAAGCTTATAAGATTATATATAGTAAAGTATAAGAAATATTAAGAGAAGAGATTCTTTAAAATGTAGTTAATAAAATTAATAATATTAATAGTTTTAATAACTTTATTTTAATTTTACTAATTTTTCGAATATATGTTCATTTTGTAATATTATTATTACTATTGCTAAATATAATAACATAATAATAATCATTTAAAATACAGGAGGAATATATGAGATTGTTATATAATATTAAGTTTTAAATATCGTAAATATAAAATAGTTTTTCTATTATATCTATTTACTAATTCTTACTATAATTAGATATATTTGTCTATTAAAAATACTAGGATTAAGCTAAATACTTTAGATTTATTTTGATTAATAATAAGATATATATTATAGAAATTGAAAGTAGGTTTAAGATTTTTGAAACAATAATAGTTAAATTATATTATTAATATTAAGTTATAAAAGATAATAATTAGAACTCTTATAATAATAAGACTTCAAGAGAAGTTTTATTAGAAGAAGTAATTATAGTAATACTCCTCAAAGAGAAGTTAAGATAATAAAACTAGTTATATAATAATAATATTATTACTATAAAGATTAGCTTTTCTTAATATTATATATTATAATATTTATTTTATACTAAGAAATCTGGTGACTAGTGTTGCGGTAGGGTATCGATATTAGGGCATTATCTGATCGACACCTAGTCTCCAACATTACTAGCTTAGTATAGTATCTCATAGGATAGCTAGACGATTTTCTTTTAAATATCTATAGGCTACTTATTAATTATAGTATTTAGAATAGTTTTATTAAGGCTTAGTCTAATATACTAATAGTTTTAATTATAATAATTATAGCTAGATATTTCTATATTTATCTTATAGTTATCTTTTTATAAATAGCTATATAGATTTTAAAGAGATTTTAGTTTTATTATAAAAGTTATAAAAAAGCAATAGATTATAGAATGCCTAGTTTTTATAGGATTCTATTTTATTTTATCTTAAGAAGTTTATAAAGATTCTTAACTTTATAACTTTAGTAGTTACTTTCAGCTATATATATTAAGCCTTAGCCTTAATAAGGCTCTTTTTATATAAATTATTACTACAAAGTCTTCTATTACTATAGGGTTAAATATTAGAACTAGAGGTATAATTATCTATAATAATAAGGAATATCATTACTATTTTAATTAGTTATAAGCTAGTATTAGCACGAATACTATTATTAGGTAAAATTTATAGTTAAATCTATATATAGGGTGAAGAGCTTAGATACTATTCTAGGTACAGAGCAAAAGTAACCAAATTTTATACTAAAAAAGTAGAAATACTAATTAAAACTATTAATATTTATAAATATAACCTTATTACAATATTAGGCAAATTCTTTAAAGAGTTATTTATTTAAAGGTGAGAAATCTTATTAATAAAAGGAATATTATATTTTAAATAGTTTAATATTCAAAGATACAAGTAAATATAAATCTTTAGTTTTAGATTTATTAATAAAGTTAAAAATACTAATAATATATTATATGAGAAGTTATAATTAGTTTTCAAAATATTTAATAAAAAAGGGAAAACTAATATCTTTATATAATTATTAATAACATAGTAAATCAACTATTAGTTTATATTAACACTGTTAGTAATACTATAATTTGATATCGTTATAGAAATCTACTTTTATAATATTATTCAATATATATATCAATAGAAATATAATTAAACTTTTTTATATTAATAAAATTACTTATTACTCTATAATAAGTCCATTAAGAAAGTATTATTATTATTATTTAATTATAATATAGCCTTATAGAGTTAAATATATATTAATATATCATATACTCTAATTACTATAAAGATAGGCTAAGAATAGAAAGCTTATTATATAACTTATATTTTTTAATATTTAGACTAAGTAATCTATACTTTAATTATATAAATATATAGATAGATAATACTTTTAGCTTCTACTTATTTAAATTTAATAATAAATAAGGAAAAGAATTCTAATAAATAAGGTTTATAGTCAACCTGAAATAAATACTTATAAATAATAATCCTCTTATATTGAATAGAAATATAATAACCCTTAGAAATAATAATAATATAACTCTTATTTCAAGAAGTTAAAATAAGAAACTTATACTTATTAATTATATATTTAGTAAAGTAAAGTTAATGTATATTGAATAATAATTATAAGAAGGATATATAGTTTCTATATACTAACTATAGGTATATTCCAACCTTTGTATTTTAGTTTAATATCAAGGCTTAATAGAAGAAGATATTAAAAGGCTTAAGAAATACTTTATATAATAAATAGATAATTCAGAATAAAATCTAATATTAATTCCTATAAATATTAAAGAGATAAACCTCTTTATTTTTACTTATAAATCTTTTACTAATAATAAAAATATAATATTCTAAGTAGGATTTGTTATTATCCTAAAAGTAGAAGAAAATAATAAGAATAATAGTATCTTTAAACTCAAAGTAATATAATCCACTTTTCTTCTATTAAAATAGAAAGAATTGTATGAAATATACTAATTTCTAAAATCTATAATTTAATTATAAGAATTAATATAAGATATATAACTTCTATTATCTTTAAATAAATAATTAAATACCTAAAGATATTCACAGTATTAATAGTAATTTATACTAATTTTTATTTCTTTTATAAATATCTGATCAGACTAGATGCTATAAAGCAGAAATGTCTTGTAGTTAATATTATAATACTTTAATAAACGTATGAATAAAAAGAGATTTCTAGAATCTAATAAATTAATAATGAAAATAATCTTATAAATAGTATAACTAAAGAATTTAATGATTAAACTGTAGAGGGATTTACAGTAATAGATAAAGTAATAATATAAATAGAAAGATGAATTATAATAATTATTAAAAACAAGAAGAAGAAGAAAAAAAAGTAAAAGAAAAACATATAAAATAATAAGAAGAAAATAATAGAAAGAGAGGGAGAAGTGTATTATAATAAGAACTTAAAATACTTGATAGAGTATTAAATAAGAAGTATATTTTATAGGGAAATACTATTTATAATATTTTTATATTTTTTAGTATAATTAAAAGAATTTATATAACTGGAAGTAATTTTAAATTACTTTTACATTTTATGCTGTTTTTATGTTCTATACTACTTTTATCTTTTATATTAACTTTAGTATTTAATATGCTTTAGCTATAAACGAAAGTAGTTTTAGTATTGAATCAAATATAATACTAAAGTAACTAAAGTTATAATAGTAAGTAATTAAGTAGTCAATCTAATTATTTAGACTAATAAGAATAGAAGGATTATCATATAGATTTATCTATATAATATATAATATATATATCTATATATATTATAACTTAAATATAAATATTACGAATAGAGACAACTAGTTGTATACTATTTACGCAATCGATCAATTATGATATTTATTAATTATAAGCCAATAATTATACTTGTTTAAAGAAATCTCTTAATTATTGGAATCATAATTATGATTAGAAGTAAGTTAAAAATTCCTATAGTTGATTATAATTACTATAGAGAATGGAGGAATACAGATTTCAAGATGTTTAGTAAAGATTATAATTATACTAATATAATTAGAGTATTTAAAATAATAGTAATTGAATTTAATTTATTTACATATATCTATTTAAGGTCTAAAGATTTATAAAAAGTTAATAAAGAGAGCTATATAATTATCTACTAAATATGTAATATACTTAATGTCCTTTATAATATTACTAATAAAATAGAACTAACTATTAATAAATTATATAAATAGATTATAGAAATCCTCAGAAGCTAATAATAATAATCTAAATAAAGGAATACCTATATTATTAATTATAATGAGTTTTTAGCTAATTGTATATATAATAATTGAGAATATAACTGATATTTTAACTACTAGTAGTTATATTAATTTCTATATTAACTCAATAATAATAACATCTTAAAATTACTTCATGAGAAATCTTAAAATAGAAATATATATAGTAAATAATAAATATACTTAGAATTAGTAATAAAATATTAATGAAAAAGAATATTGTTAAGAAATATAGAATAGTAATATTATATTTTGAAAAAATAACTAATATTAATATGAAATGAGTAGTAGAAACTTCTATATATCTTAAAAGTATTATATTAATAGAAATAACTATAAAGATATTATATAATAATATAAATAAAATACTAGCAGAAAACTATATAATAATCTACTTTATAACTATAAGTAATACAATTAGGATAATTAATCTTAAGAGGTTTATAGAAGTCTTCTAAAATTATACTTATTATTATCTTATAATACTAATTGAATTGAAAGTATTTCTAGTTTTAAAGTTTTCTAAAATTATATTTAAAAATATCCTCTTATATATAGAAATAAGAAGATTATTTATAAGAGATATATAATAATTATAAATATCTTAGAAAATTATATTTAATATCTATTATAGTAAAACTATTCTAAAAATCAATATAGAATTTAAAGATAAATGAAGTTTTATAAGCTTTAGTATAATTCGGATTTCTATGTATTTTAGAAATATCAGTTTTAATATTATATTAATTATTATATCATTTCTTCTCAATCTTTTTAATATAAATTATTTCTATATCTATATGAAGAATTTTATTAATAAAGTTAGATAGGAAGAGATATTTTTATCTATAGAAAAATATAAGAAATGTTTGTAATTCTTAGTCTAAGAAGACTTTTATAATACAACTATGAACTTTTTATAGAAATAGAAATATAATAATCTTATAAAAGATTTAATTCTATTAATATCTCAAAATTGAATAATATTTTTAATAAAACAGATTAAATAATAATTATTAATAAGATGAAAAAGATTATAAATAATTAATATTAATATTAACTAAATAGTAAGATATTATATTAATGTAAACTTAGTTTTCGGGAAGATTATAGATTTAATATAAAAATCATTACTAATATTATATATTTTAATAGGAATAAGTTTATATTATATATAATTAATATATTAATAATATTTATAATTATAAAGTTTATAATAAGTATTTCTATAGAAGATATATAATATATCTTAAATATATATTAAATTAATATACTTTAAGGTTTTCTAAATAGAATTATTATTAATATAAAAGTATAGTTTTATTATTAAAGGCTTTTAAAAAAACTAATAGTATAAATAGTAAAGTAAAGATTATATCAATTCAAATTCATAATAATATTAATAAGATTAAATAGTATAATACCTCTCTATAGAAAGTTTATAGAACTATATATAATACGATATTAGAAATATTTCAAAAAGAAGTATTCTAAAATATAAGTTAAATAATTAATAATACTAATAGTTTTAATAGTTTTTATATTAATCTTATTTATCTTTAACATATATTTATATTTTAATATATTATTATTATTAGGTTTAGATATAATAAGATATATAATAAATATTTAAGAAGTAATAGAAGAAATATATAAGATTTATATATAATACTAAATTTACAATACTTTAAATATATATAATAATTT
>QAPF01000650.1:0-21831 GCA_004367935.1 Colletotrichum sidae | reverse complement strand
GGTGACGGGTATCAGGGGGGGCCACTTACCTCTTCGACACGAATCATCGCATCCGGTCAGATTGCCGAGCAAGGGAGGCGAAAAGTTTCGGACTGTGTTTCGCTACTTTCCAGAATTGCTTGTGGCCATTATACTCATACAAAGCGGCGGCTCTTAGCTGGTAACATAGCTGCATCCCCACGGCACAACTTCAAGATGAAGGCGTATTGGTACGACAATCTTCCTGTAAGTACTCTAGCACAGCGCACCTCGTCCGATCGCCCTTGAAAGCCTCTCCATTCAACGTGCATGGGAACTCCGTCTCACCTGCCTTTCTCACCTAGGGCGACCAACGCGAAGCGCACGATTCAGGCAAGGAGGTTACTGCCGACGAGTTAAAGAAGCTGGGCGTGTACTACCATCACATCACCACTCTGGATGATATTGACGTATTGGCTTCGGATGGAGGGTACAAAAATCGAGACGAGATCATTGTCTCGCCGGCAACGATGGGTGCCATGTACGAGGAAAAAGTGAAGTCTTTCTTCCACGAACACTTGCATGAGGACGAAGAGATCCGGTATATCAGAGATGGCCGTGGTTATTTTGATGTCAGGAGTGTGGATGACGGCTGGGTCAGAATTGGCGTAGAGAAGGTAACGAAATGGTCTCGAATGCCATATACGGCCAATGACCCAAGGATCCCTTTCGCTGATTGTCTCTAGCACGATCTAATCATACTGCCCGCTGGCATTTATCACCGTTTCACCACGGATGAGTCTAATGTAGGTCTCAAAGTGTTGCCTGTCTCCTTCAATGCGTCCCACGCACGCTCATCCAGTTCCTAGTACATCAAAGCCATGAGGCTATTTCAAGACGAGCCGAAGTGGACTCCCCTGAACAGATCGACAGACCTGGACCTGAACCCACACCGGAGAGATTATGTGCAGCAGTACCTTAACGCTGGTGTCTCTACATGAATTGCTTTGTTGGAAACAGAGTTGTCCTGGGTCGCTATCGGGCGTGCGCATACAAATACATGCACATTAGCTACATGTGCTGCAGGCGCCTAGTATTAAAAAATGTACACCGAGCACTCTGGTATCGCCATACATCTCGCAGTTTTATGAATCGAATTTGCAGTGGTAAATCCCAGCCTGAAAGGCGAAGTCGCATATCCCATAAGAAATGTTATGCGTGATACTTACTTGCTGTACACCACGCCGATATGTTGAGCCGGGAACAATGGACATTGATGGTGGTTTTGTCAATGTCCGGCCCGAGACCCGGAAAACGCCTGCACGCCTGAAAGTATAGGTAACTCCATTACGACACACCGGGCGAGCCTGCGAATGCTAGCGCCGCCCGACTTCCCACTCAGCCGCGAACGACTCACTCTCTTTCTTCCGTCACCTTCGTCGTGCAACGAGGCTCTGGTCTTTGACCCCCCTGAGATCCCGCCTTGACGGCACAGAACCTGGAAGCCTTTTGGACGACTGTGCCGCCCGCATCGCCAGGACCGCGCCCACCAAGTGGCGTATGCTTCGACCTCTTGCGCACTCTCTTTTTGTGCTGCGCCATGGACGTATCAAGCGAGTATAGTGCCGGACAAGCGACGACAGATGGAAAGACCAAGTTGAAACCACAACTTCCCGTAAGCTGCGATCCGCCTTACCCAGACGCTCCTCAGAAACAATTGGTTTGGGTCGTAAGTCACCGATATCACAATTCATGGCTTGTAAAGTGGGCCCATCTCACTTGTCCGCGCTGACTGACGGCTCCCTTTCGTCGCCCCGCAGGTGTTCGGTGGAACTGGACACATGGGTCGATCACTCGTCAAATGCGCCCTTTCTCGGGGAGACCTCGTTGCCTGTGTCGGTCGAGTGTTTGAAACGAGGCCAGATGAATTGTCTGCATGGCAAGATCACGAGAACTATCTAGGGCTACTGTGCGATGTGCGGACTGTAGATTCAGTTGCACGTGTTATTGACAGAACTCTAGAGCGCTTCCAACGCATTGACGTGGTCGCGAACTGCTCCGGGTACGGCGTCATAGGAGCGTGCGAAGACCAGGACGAGCATGAAATTCGCGACCAGTTCGAGACCAACTTCATGGGCACCCTCAACATTATACAGGCATCCCTGCCGTACTTTCGTCAACAGAACGGTGGCCGATACCTTATTTTTAGCTCAACTTCGGGTGCCCTCGGTGTGCCAGGGCTAGGGCCGTATTGCGCGACCAAGTATGCTGTTGAAGGGTTGATTGAAGCTATGCTTTACGAGACGGACTCATTCAACGTTAAAGCCACGCTGGTAGAGCCGGGTTTTGTGCGACGGGACGAGCCAGATGCATCGGCAACGCCCTTACCGACATGGGGTCATTTCCTCATCAAACCTGCCAGCGAGCCATACGCACAGGCAACATCACCTGCGCTTCACGCCAAGCGAATGGTCCAATGGCTTGGCGATCGACAACCGACAAGCGCTGTTAAGTGTGCGGAGCTTGTCTGGCAGTTGGCTCACTGTTCCTACCCACCGCTTAGGTTGCTGCTCGGTAGTTACGCTATTGAGAGTATTCGCGATAGGTTACGGTCTGTCACGGAAGAGTTGGAGGATTGGAAACACTTGAACTTTCCTATAGCGGTCGAGGTTGGGGATGAAGGAGAAGATAAAGAAACCAGAACAGACCAGGATGAGGGCATGATAGATTCAGGCTAGAACACAGCAGCGTGAAATTCTAGCACTACAGTAAGGACCCAAAAGTCTGAATCTACCTATACAGTACCTATATAAAAGCCCCGATTCCAGAGTACTATTTGAATAAGTATAGTAGAGTAAAAACTAAGAAAAAACTTTATAATTTTATTATTAAGTTTATGATTGCTATATAGTCATTTTTTAGATTTTTAAATATAGAAGAATATAGGAAAAGTAAATCTTCAAATAATAAAAGTTAAATAGATATATAGTATAATGGTATTGAGATAGTAAATATAATATGATTAATACTATAATAGCTCTTATAATCTATTATAAGTTTAATTTTTCTATAAAAGGTTAGACTTAAGCTTATTTAACTATGAATAGTATACAATACTATTTATCTAAAACTAAAGACTAAAAGAGAAATCTTTACAATTACTAGAGAAGTCTATATACATATAATACTACTTAGGGTTTACTAGGACTTTATTTAAAAGAAAAAGTTAATATTAGAATACCGAAATATAACCCTAGCAAGTTATTTAAATATAATTTATAATATTACTCTTATCTTTTCTAATTACTCTCTGACTAAGAAATATAAACTAGGTTACTATTATTATTTATAATTAACTGGTATATCTTTTTATATTATTGTAATACTACTATATTTACTATATCATTATTCAACTCTTATATTAAGTTTATATACTTCTGTTATTTAAGAAAGACTTCTTAATATACTTTCTATTTATTAATATATCTTTAGAATAAGAATACTTTTAATTACCTAATTTATTAGTAGTAATAATCAATTTTTTATAGCTCTCTATTTAGATAGGGGATTAATTGTAGTTTTCTGGAGAAGATTTATATAGAACTAAAAATAAATAAATCGCAATATATTCAGCTTAATAATATATAGCTATACGATTTCTATTACTATATAGTTATAGTATGATCAAATGAGCTTGCAACGTAACTTTAATAACTTCCAATTAGAGATATTCAGCTATATTTTATTACTAACCTAGTATTAACCTATGAGAAATCAAATCTTAATTATCTAAGTTTCTAATTCTTCTTAAATAGCTATTATTTTAGTAAAAATATATACCCTTACTAATTATACCTTTTTGACTAACTAGTAAATAGGATTTTTATTACTATTAAGTATTAGTATTAGTTTTTTAGCTATTAGAATAGAATTAATGCAATAACTATAATTCATAAAGAAAATATATTGTCTTTATAATGTCATACTATTAGTTATATAAGGCTAGTCAATTTATAAATAATAGGTTATTCTAATTATCTTGTAACTTATATATAGATATCTTTAAAATTACTTAGACCTTTTAGTTATATTACCTTTTAATCTTGTTGATCTATAAATAATAATTAGGCTTCAATAGATATATAATACTTATTAGTTAATAGAATTCTTTCTAGAAGTAATTTATCTAATTAGACTTTTTATTATCTCTAATAAAGCACTATATATTATAGAATTTATAATAATAACTGAAGAATTCTTAATTATATACTTCTATTTATATAATATGTATTTCTTTTAATATGAAAGCTTTATCTAATTAGTTTATAATGATTTAGAAGTAATAGTTATTTCATTCTTCTACAAAAAATACTTTAATAATAAAATCTATTAATAGCTCAGAATATGATTAGTTAAATACTAAGAGGAACTTTAAGAATTTCTTCCTTACTTGTTTTTAAATACAAATACCTCTATATATATTATAATTATATATAAACTAATAGATATTTCAAAACTATTTAAGTTAGAAAAACTAATAAGTTATAATCTTAAATATACTATCATACTTTAAGTAGTTTCTAAGAGAAGAATTATATTACCCTTCCTTATTTAGTTCTAAGTTTATTAAAAGGGCTATTACTGTCATTACTACTTAATATCTAAAGTTTCTTTCTAAGAGTAAACTACTTTATTATATTAAGAATATATTTAATAATCTGAATCTTATCATAAAAGTTAGAAAGAAAACTATACTTCTCTTATTAAACTATTATTAAGATTTATTAATATGAAGAATCCTTTTTAGTAGTATAATTCTATACTTCTTATAGGTTGAGCTTTTTTGTTAACTTCTAAGTATTAGTAATACCTATATGTCTTATTTCAAACTTTATAGAAATAGTAGTATTAAGAATAACTTATATTACTTATTCTGATTATTTCTGATTACTTTACTCCTTGAATATATTTTACTTTTTTTATTAGAAGAAGTATTAGAATATATTATTTAAACGTCTCATTAATATTTAAAGTAAAAGTTATATTAGAATAATTATTCTACTTACTAACAATACTTTTCTTATAAAATATTACTTTTTTATAAAATGTTTAAAGTATTTATAACTAGTAAGGAGTTTAAATTTCTTAACACTTTATAATTCTATTATTTATACTTATAAATAAGCTGATATTATAAAGTACTTCTAATTATGAATTCAATAGTCAAATTCTATTAGACTTACATAGAAAGAACTGAAATTTATTAGGGACTTCGCTCCAGTTTTATGATTTTAAATTAATATACTGCTAAGGGTAAATTTAGAATGATTAGTTCTTATTATAATCAGAACATTAGAATTAAATATATATAGAATTAGTTGTATAGTAAAAAAAAGTATTCTAATGTAAAAGAAGTTTCTCATTATTCTAATTTCCAATGAAAACGAATATAGCTTTAGATTGAATAGTTTAGAAATTCTATAATGGTATTATATTATAATCTAAAGGTTGTATAGTAATTTATAAATCTAAAGAAATCAAAAATACTTTTCAATTACTCAAAGAATAACTAATTCGTGAAAATGTCTAATATTTCTAAATTCTATAAATAATCCTTATTAGTTAATATGATATTTTTAACAAATCTAACTATTATAATAGAGGAGGAGCCTATAGGTCGCTTTCTACTATAACTATTAGTAGACATATTTCCCCTCAAAATACAACTTTAGCCTTCTTACCCCCTACTAATTACTATAGCTAGCCCCTTATTAATCTAAAGCTGAATGTCTTATAGCTATAATAATTAGTATACCTATCCTATATTAACTTTTTAATAACAAATAACTAGTAACTCCTTCTATAATAACCTTATGCCTTTATATCTTTATATTCTTATGTCTATACACTTTTATAGCTATTAATATATAATTTAAATATCTTAACATATTTAATAACTACTAACTATAGGCATTTGATTTAAATACTTATTATAATTTCAATATCTATAACCTTAATATCCTTACTAAACCTTACTTACTTCTAAGATAAAACTTAAGATGATTAATATAAAGATTCTTTACTATTAATATAAGCTAACTTATAATCTCTATATAAATATAATAAGATTTAGCCTACTCATATGAGTAAATAATCTCAATATATTAAGATTAGCTGATATATAAATAAGATTTATATTCATATAGATACTTTAAATATAACTATATAGTTCTTAAAACCCTTTTGATTATATTATTATTATATTCTAATATCTCTGATAACTAATATTATAGAAGAATGGTAATATTAAAGTACTATCTAATTGACATTTAATTTCTAATTTTAGTAATTTAATATAGTAATTTATAAGATAACCAGATAATTTGCTTTTAAATATTTATAGACTATTTAGTAATAACAATATTTAAGATAATTGTTTTAAAACCTAATTTAATATACTAATAGTTTTAATTATAATAATCATAACTAGATACTTATATATTCATCTTATAGTTATCTTTTTTTAAATAGGAATATAGATTCTGAAGAGATTTTTATTCTATTGTAAGAATTATAGAAGAATAATAGATTATGGAACATCTAGCTCTTAGTGCTTTGTTTCATTTTATCTTTAAGAGATTTATAGAGTTTCTTAACCTTATAATTCTAGTAGTTACCTTTAGCTATATATATTAAGCCTTACTATCAATAAGGGATTTCCGAATTATTACTATAAAGTCTTTTATTATTATAGAATTATATATTAAAGCTAGAAGTATAATTATCTACAATAATAAGTAATTTCATTATTATTTTAATTAGTTATAAGTTGGTAATAATATAAATATTATTATTACCCAAAATGTATAGTTAAATATATATATAGAGTGAAAAGCTTGGAACTAACTCTAAATACAAAATAAAAGTAACCAAATAAAACGATTATAATAGAAAATCTATACTTCTTAGAATCTAACTTCAAACCTGTATTAATCAAACAGTTAGATGCTTGCTAAACCTTATTTTTATTCTGTTATTATATATTCTTGATATAGATAAAATATTCTTGATATATACTATAATAAAACAATCTAAAATCTACTATAGATAATTACTAATATACTATTAAAATATAATAGAAGTATCAATAAGCCTAAAAAGATATACTATTTATTCAAAAAGATTACAATATATCTAAAAAAGCTATTATCTCCTAATCTATTTTATTAATCCTAATCTTATAGAATATGATAATCATATTGAGCTAGATATATTCACAAACTATAATAACCCTCTAGAAAGTCTTCAATATAAGAAGAGAAAAATCTTTTTTCGGAATTATTTTAAAGATTTTGTAAAGACATATACTTTTTTACTTAGTCTTTTCAGAAAGGAAATTAAAATATTAATAAAAGAACTATTTAGTTTAATAAATTCTTTTTTTAACAAATCTTTCAAAATTATTTCAAATATAAGAAGTTCTTCTTATAATATATTATAGAAAGATTTCTATAAAGTGTTAAATTTGTCTTTCTTAGTATATTATAGCATATTACGTACTTAGCCCACTACTTAATAAGTAGCTTTATATAATACTTAATATAGAATCTCTATAATAGAAAAAAGCCTATTAATATACTATACTTTATTAACATCCTTATAAGTAAATATAATACAAAGAATCTAGTAGTAGAGCGTTTAGTTTAGACTTAGCTTTAATAAAGAGTTTTATAGGTATTGTAAAGTAATAGAATAATAACTAGGTATATAAACTTATTAGTATAATCTATATGATAGTTTCTATAATAAGTTGTAGCTTAATGTATTAGTAGTAGCTTCGAAGTATTAAACTTACTATAGTAGTATTTATACTATGAGCTTATACTAACTGGAATACTATTAGTACATCTTAATAATACTAGCTTTATAGATAGAAAAGAATGATAGAAGACTAGCCTTCTCTTCATCCTGTAATATATTTAAGTTAATAGTTATCTCTACGATAATACTACTAGTACTAATAATAATAGTAATAATGAGAACTATTATTATACTCAATCTCTATAATCTTAAAATAATTACCGCTTGTATTAAGGCTATTATTAACTATGAAAACTATAGCTATTTTTATAAGAATCTAAATAAGTTAATATTATATAAGTATGATTTTACTACTTGCTCTAGTTTTTTAGTAGTTATAACTAAGTTTAACTTCGAAATATTACTAGTAGATAAAGCTAATAGTATAACTGAGGAATATAAGATTAAAAGAGTTACAAAGAATTTAATATTTAAAAATAGAGTATTTAGTAATAGTTTTAAATATTTTCAATATTTATTAGAAGTAGCTAATTGAATACTATTTCGTCTTTCTAAAAAGTACATATATCAGAATCTATAATATATAGTTATTAGCTAATAGTTGAGAAGGCTTAAGATAACATTATTAGGGAAGATAACTTAAGGTTAGAGATATCATACTAGGACTTATATACGATTAGTATAATATTATAATATAATATTCAAAGACTTAAAGTAACTATAGCTATAGCTGTTAGTATAAGGTAGGTTAAAGCATAAGTCTTAGCTAGGTGTTATATATCTCTATACGAAGCGAAAGGCTTGAATTCATCTTTCTTATTATTAATAATTAGTAAAGCATAATAATTTATTCTTTATTAACTAAAAGTATGAATATCTTATATTTAAATAGGAGAAATCTAAAGCTTTTCGCTTCATATAGAGAATATTTAGTATTTTGTTAAGACTGATATTCCAACCTACTTTATACTAACTATTATAGCCATAATTACTTTAAGTTTTCAAATTAGTATAATATTTCTAACTTCAAGTTAAGTCATTAAGTAATAATATCTTAGGCTTTCCTAACTATTAGCTAACAATTTTAAAAGATTTCGATATATATATCTTTTTAAGTACCTAATACGTTACTTCGAATATATATTTACAATATTTAGAGGTATTACTAAATATTCTATTTTCGAATCCAATATTCTTTTTTATTCTTTTAATTTGATATTTTTTCGTTATACTAATAACTTTATCTACTAGTAATATTTCGAAGTTAGATTGAATTATAATTATCTCAAGAAAACTAGGGAAAGTGGTAAAGTCGCTTTTATATCATACTCGTTTATTTAAGTTGTTAGAAAAGTAGCTACAGTTCTTATAGTTATTAATAACTCTAATAAGATTAATATTTACATTAAAAACAAAGGGGTTAAGTATCATAATAAGAGCTAGGAGTAGTTTATTATTATTATTACTATTATTATTAATATCAGTAGTAGTATTATTATAGATAGCTTTCAACTTAAATATATTGAAGATAGCTATTAACTCATATTCTAAGGATGAAGAGAAGATAAGTCTTAGTCTATTACTTTCTTTTATCTATAAGGCTAGCATTATTAAAATATACTAGTAGTATTCTAACTAGTACAAGTTAATATCATAAGTAATACTATATAGAGATTATCATATGGCTTATACTAGTAAGTTTATGTACCAGGTTGTTATTCTATTACTTTATATTACCGATATATTTCTACATTAAAGCTAGGTCTAAACTAAATACTATGTTACTAAGTTCTTTTTACTATCTTTGCTTATAGGGATATATATAAGCTATAGTATATTACAAGGTTTTCTTTCTATTATAAATATATACTAAGTATTATATAAAGCTACTTACTATATAGGGGGCTGAATATATAATACATACTAAATAGGAGAAATCTAAAGATTCTTTTAAGATATTTCTAGAAATATGATCTTTAAGATTTACTTCTACGTTTAGAATTAATACTTTATTAATATATACTAAACTAATTGTTGAAAGGTAGGTAGGCAGGTAGCCTATATCTAGTAAAGTGATACCTTACGTTAAAGGTATATATACTAGATATTCTTAGGGAAAGAAGATATATTATAAAAGAGTGAATAATAGTTATGTTTAGTAAAAGAATATTATTATTAGTTAGTCTAAAAATATATTAAAAGAGGGCATAAAAGCCTTCTTTTATAAAGCAATACTTAGTTTTAAAATATTCTAGTAAGTAATTATTAGAATATTCCAATAATATAGGCTTACATTAGTAATTATAAATACTAAAGTTAACAACTAGTAAGTATTATATTAAAGAACGAGGTAGAATGTTTTACTTAGTATTTAACAATAGGTTAAATATTATTATGAGGTAAAAACCTATAGCCTAATATTTTAATATCCCTTCTTTTACCTTATATTAATAAAAGATAAATAAGTAGAAAGGTAAGTAACTAATTACCTATGAAAGTAATATTCAAACAGATACACTCTAAAATAGTAAATATTATAAGTAACCAGTCTATAATACCCCATAAAAATATTTAAATACTAATAGCAATCTACCATACCTAAAGACATATATCCTAATTAAAACATTAATACTATAATATAGAATAATAATGCTAAAATTAGGCTAAGACTTCAGTAGAATTACTAAGTATTTATAATACTAATAAAACCTATAAGCCTAAGAAGTTCAACAAATTTAAAGTTAGGAAGACGTTTAATAAGCCTATTAACAGGTATTTTAGAAGTTAATAAATACCAAGCTTCTATCTTACTAAATAAAACCTCTTATTAATTAAAGAAATAGTCTATAGCTGTATACTTAATATACTAATAGTACTTAGAGTTATAGGCTAGAATTAGAGCCCTATTATGATTAATATAAATAGTTAGAAATTTTATAGGAATATTGAGCTACATAAATAGGCCTTATAACTACGTAACTTTTCTAGTAGTCTTCTACAGATTATTAAACTCAGCTTTAGGAATAAATAAGACCATTAAAGACTATGTGTTCAATTTCTATAAAATAATACTACTATTTATAATAAATAAATAGCTTCTAATAGATTTTTAAATCTTATAGTAGCTAGCCCAGTCTGAATTAATAAAACCTGCTAAATTTATAATAAAGCCCCTTCTATAAGTAAATACTAAATCAGTAGTAATAAATAGATATCTAAGTATACTTATAACCATTTTCAGTAATTTCTCAATAAGTCTATATAAAACCCTACTAATAAAAATAACTAGAAAGCTAAAGTAAACCTTGTCATAACTATAATATATCTAAGACTACTAACTAAGTACTTAACTACTTTAATAAATCCTTTTTAGAGCTATAATTAGGATTTTCTCCATAAGAAAGATATTCTTTAAAACCCCAGAATTAAGAGGTAATTTAAAGGATTTTTTAATAACTAGATTATTCTCAGATAATAACTAGTTAATATAATAGGCCTGAAATACCTATAGAACTTTTAAACTCAATTTCAAATAATACTAAGCCTTGAATATTTAATATCTCCCCTAAATCTTCTATATTAATAAATCTTCAAAAAAAAGATTTAAATTTAATTACAATAATTAGATTTTCTCTAAAAGCTAGAAAATCATCCATATAAGTAATTAAATAAATAGAATCTTCAAGGGTATTATTATAATAAATAGCCTCATCAGATTTTAAAAGTAAAAACCCTAAATGCTTTAGAATACTTCAAATATTCTTTTACTACTATCTAGAACTCTTTTTAAATCTATAGAGAGCCTAAAGTAGTAATAAAGCCTACTCTAAAGTAGAATTAAATCTCATAATATTTAAATTAGGAAATGTTTCAAAATATTTAATAAGAAGTAGTTAAGAGATTTTAATATTAAGTTTCTTCTTTTCAATTCCCATATATAAAAGCTCTAGCTATATTTATATAATAAACCTCCTAGTTTCTAATCATAGCCATAACTAAAAGGACTCTAAAAGTAACTAGATTAAATATTATAGTCAAATCTAAGAATAATATACATTATAAATTTACTAAAAGCCTTTAGCTACTAAATAGGCTTTATATTTACTTATAGTTCTATCTAAATTAAACTTGTACCTATAAACCTATCTTATAACTATAGATTATTTCATGACTTTTATTACAAACCTAGTTAGTAGAAATAGCCTTAAAAACCTTTCAATTAATTAACTCGCTAATTTCAATATAAATAGCCTTAAGCTAATTATCTCTTTTAATACTATTTCAAGCCTATTTTGACATTTAAAACTCTAAGTATATAGTAAGAATATAAAGTATAAAAGACTTTATAAGAAGTAAGACTTCTATAATTATTATAGCAAGTTCTGTATTATTAATACTAGAATTAAAGATAGTAGAAGATACCCCCTATATTTTGAGATGAATAAGTTTAAATTAAGCTATAAATACCAATGTAAACTTATAAAGTCTAATTAATTTGAAAATAGGAGTAATTCTAGAAGTATTTTTATAACATATAAAAGAGCCTTCTTCCATTAAAACAGTAAATCTATCACTATTTTTACATCTTTCGAAAAAGTAGTATACTAAAACTTGAGTGCCTATAGGCTATAAAGCCTCTAAACTAGACTTACTATTATTTTCTAAAACGGAAACATCTGATAAAGCCTATAAGAGGGTAACTAAAAGTCTTATTATAATAATTAAGTTAATTAATTTAATTACTACGAATATAATAATATCTGAAATAATAAGGAATAGTCTTTCTTAAATGAAAATAGTATGGGTTTTTTTTCAATCAAATTCCTAATTTTTATACTCTATAATACTATTTTATTTAAGAATATAAAGTATCAAAGCCTTTACAATGATACTTCTTTCTTTAATATAACTCTTAAAAAGTTTAGTATTAGACTCTTAACTATTCTTAAAATTCAGACTACTAGGATAAAGCTCTGATTAGATTTTATGGTATTCTAATTAACCTATAATATGTCTAATAATTTCATATTTTTTAAATATAAAATCGATAGCTCTATAGAAGCTATAATTGTCAATATAGAGACTAGTATAATTATTTCCCATATCACTGATAAGGCTTACTTTAATTAAATTACTATAAATTTAATAAAGCAATTTAGTAGCCTTATTATAACTAACCTTTAACTATTATTTTATAGGTTTACTTTTAGTATAATTAGAATACTTTAAATTAGCCTCTTTCAATTGAAATATAGATATCTCTTCTATAATTTTAGCTATTTTAACTAAAAAGAGATAATTAAGGTATTCTAGATAATACTACTACTCTATAGTAATAGTAGTTAATTCGGCTTTAAAATTAGAGGCCTAGTTAACTATAAAAGCTTCAAAATCTACTATAGAACCTTCTATAACTTAAGTAGGACTCTGTAATTTAACAGATAGATTAATTACCCATTTAGAAGTCTTCATATTATAGTTAGTAGATATTATAAATCCTACTAAATGATAAGGAGAATTATCTTCAAATTTGACTAATTCTAATATAAATGTAATAGTTATACTATATTTCTAGAAAGTTTCCTTCTATGTTTTCCAAAAAGGCTGAAAAGTATGATACCTTTTAGTAAATAAAGACTTTATAAGCCCTTTTGTAACTATAAGTAAATAAAACCTATACTAAAGATTTAAAACTATAAAAGAATTGCTTTCAGTGTTATATAAGATATTATTCCTAATACAACTATCTTTTTTATAATATAATATTGTAGAAAGAGTATTAATTAGAAACTCTAAAATACAAAGAATATTAGTTAATATAATAAAGTTTATAGAGCTTTTATAATCAATAGGTAGTTCTATAATACTTAGACTAGAGGGATTTATAAGACCCCTACCTATAAATATAAAGGCTAGATTCTATAGAATATCTATTTTAATAAAAAGCTGAAAGCTATTAGATATATCAATAATAAAGCCTATATTATAAAGCTAGCAAAACTTATTAGGCCGAAGTATTATATCTTTAGATTCTTTAAAAGGCCTTTTAATATCTAAAAGTATATTTTCCTAATAGATAATACTTACAAATATTATAAGAACCTTATTTATAGAATCCTTAGGCTCTATTTCAATTAATATAACTAAAACTATAGAAATTATAAAAGTCTTAGAAGTAGGTTTCTATTACCTATTAGAAAGCTTCAAATCTTTTAAATGATCTTTTTAGTAGGATTTTCCTTCTTTAGCGTATTTTTGACACTATAAATAGGGCTTTTAGTTCTATTTTTCGATTTTTTAATTCCTTCAGAAGGATTAGGTATAGCAGACCTTTTAAAAGACTTTTTAATAAAGCTATTTAATATAGGAATATTAAATTCCCTATAACTTCCATTTAAAATATTAATTATAAGAAGCTATAAAATGAAGGCTCTTTTACCTCTAGACAAGACTTTTACTACTCTAACCATACAGAGTAAGAATACTATAAAACCACTATAAAATAGATTTTTAATCAATATCAACTATCTTACTACTTATAATAACTAATTTAAATACGTAGTCTTCACAGATACTAATATATTCAATAAGAATACTATAATTATCAGATTTTATAGCGTGAAATTCGAAGTATAACTATTATAATAGTATAAGACTAATAGCCTTATAACTAGTCTTTAAAATAATAATTATTATATAAGAGTCCTATAAGTTAAAAATAAGACTTAAAGGCTCTACTATAACATTTTATTATATAAATAATAAAGCTTCAACTTTTTATTTTTCTATTATAACTATATAGACTTCTTTATTTTCAAAAAGTTTAAATAAATCTGGAAGTTTAAAATAAAACTTCAAGGAACTAAATTAGAAAAACCAGTTTTCAATACTTATAAGCTTCTATTTTTCAGATATTAAATAACCTATAATAACATTAATAATATCAGCTAGAACTATAAGTATAATATAATTTGAACTCAAAGTCTTCTAAAAGTAACTAAGAATTTAACAAAATCGTAGGGCTAAAATACTACTTGAAAACTAAACAGTATTACTAATAGCAAATTAGTTATTAATTTTCAAAATATCAATTCAAACAAGTTGAATAACTATCCTATAAAAGAAGTAAAGTAATATCAAAATAGTAATATTTAAATTACTAATAAGTCAAAAAGAGGAAATTCGGATAGATAAATACATAAAATATTACTATACTAAATATTATATTAACTAAGAAGAATAGTCGAAATCTTGCGAAATATATTAGATAATCTGATTATTAAATTTCACTTAATTCAATAAAGAAGATCTCAAGATTCGATTGAATGATAAAGGTAATAAAACCTTATACTTATAACCTATTTAAAAGGAAATAGGTAGGTAATTTATATCTAACAAAGCAATACCTTATATTAGAAATATATATACTAAGTACTCTTAGGGAAAGAAGATATAATATAAAAGAATAAATAAAATTACATTTAGTTCAAGAATATTACTATCAATTAATCTAAATATATATTTAAAGAAGGTATAAAAGCCTTCATTTATAATATTATACTTAACTCTAGAATATTCTAACTAGTAATCATTACAATATTTTAATAATATAGACTTATATCAGTAATTACAAATACTAGAATTAAATACTAGTAAGTATCTTATAAAATTAGAGGTAGAATACTCTACTAAATATTTAAAAGTAAGCGGAGTACTACTATAGGGTAAATACCTAAAGCTTAATATTCAACACTAATAGATATAACTTAATAGGAATCTAATACTTTATTAATATATTCTATAGTATACTACTAAATAAATATGAGTAAATTAGTATTGAAATCATAAGTTAACTAGATCTCTTTAAATTATACCAGTATATTCTAATATTTCAAATAAATTATTATATTACTTTTCTTATAAGCTATTTTCTAAGCTCTAATACTATGAATCATAAGACTATCTTCTGTGTAAAACTATTTGAAATATCAAGAAAACTAGAAACTCTTTATGATAGAAATATAAATATTCTATATATAACTAGTAATTTCTAATATGAAAGTAATTATGTTTTAAATTTTATTAAATAATAGTTTAGTAATATTTCTTTTCCTTTATCTTCTAGGTTGTAAATTAGTGAAAAGTAAAAATCTTCTATGACGGAAGTATTGAAAATAGTATAGATATTATGATTTACATCAAACAGTATATTGATAGAATAACTTCTATTCATTCTAATCTAAATAATAACTAAGTATGAATTACTCATTTATCCCTTCTTCTATTATCTTCCCTATTCTATTATTTCTATTTCTATTACTTCTAAGGTTTAATTTTATTCTAGGTTATGCTTTTTTGAAATTCTTATTATTATTGAATGAGGTAGTATTATCTTCCTAATTATTCTTCAAAATAGATTATAATAATTATAACTTCTATAATTGTTATACTAACTCTTTATATTCTTTTGTAGTATAACACTTATCAATATACCGTTTTTATTATATCTATAATCTTAAACAATATCTTAACAATCCTTGAAATACTTCTTAAGAAAAGAAGTAGAACTATTAGAACTTTAATACTGTGATTACTTCTTAATTATACTAACTACTATAATATTGTTTTTTATATTAGAAATAAAAGGGAAGGACCAATAGCTCGCTTTCTACTATAACTATTAGTAGATATATTACTTCTTGAAGTATAACTTTAAGGTTCTTATCCCCCTACTAACTATTATAACTAGCTCCTACTTATTCTAAAGCTAAATGTCTTATAGTTATAGTTAGTATACTTACTTTAAATTAATCTTTTTAAAATTAATAAATAACTAGCAACCCCTTCTAAAATAACCGCATACTCTTATATCTTTATAACTATATATTATTTAAATATCTCAGGATATTTAATTACTACTAACTACAATAACTCTATTTGAATATTTATTTTAATCTAAATATCTCCAACCTTAATATTCTTACTAGGCCTTACCTACCTTTCAAATAAGACTTTATATTGTTAATATAAAGGTTTTCTATTACTAATTAAACTAACTTATAATCTCTATATAAATATAATAGGACTTAGCTTATTCTTATTAGTAAAAAATCTTGATATATTAAGTATAGCTAGTACATAAATAATATTTATATAGATACAAGTACTTCTAATATCGTCTAGTAATTAATATTATAATATAATATTCATATTAGAATATTGTCTAATTAATACTTAGTCTCTGAAACTTTTAACTTCATATAATAACTTATAGGATAACTGAATAATTGTTTTTCAATATCTATAAACTCTTTATTAATGATGACTTTTGATATAATTTCATTCAAGTTTGATCTAATAAATTAATAGTTTTAATTATAGGGATTAGAGGTAAATATTATTATACTTCTCTTATACTTCTCTTCTTCCACATAGCTATATAGATTTTAAGGGGATTTTAATTTAATATATGAGATGTAGAAGAATAATAGTTCATAGAATACCTAGTTCTTAATACTTTATATTATTCTATTTTTAAGAGGTTTAAAAAGATTCTTAACCCTATAGCCTTAATAGTTACATTTAACTATATATATTAAACTTTAGTTTTAATAGAACTTTTTCTTACTATTACTATAAACTCTTCTATTACTATAGAGTTTAATATTAAAGTTAGAAGTATAATTACTTATAATAATAAGTAATATTATTACTATTTTAACTAATTATAAGCTAGTATTAGTATAAATACTACTATTAAGTAAAACTTATAATTAAATCTATATATAAGGTGAAGAGTTTAGATAACATTCTAAGTATAAAATAATAAAAACTAAATATTAGAAGTAAAAACCCGCTTGACGTAATAGTTTAGTATCTAGTTAGCTTTTACTATTTTATACTAAGAGTAGTAAGTTTAAATCCTATAGTAAGTAAGTATAACTAGTAGTTATAGATTTTCTAGTTATATAAACTAAATATAATAACTACTACTAGTAATTAGCTCTTACTAATAGCTATAATAGCTAGTAACTACTAATAGCTAGTAATAAGTACTAATAGTTAGCTGATATTTCGTATTATATAACAACTTATTATATATTTTTCTAAAAGAAGTAATTTTAACAGATATAGACTTATATCTTGCTTTTATAATATACATTTTATATTTATGAGTAAATATATTAACTAATCACATTTACTATTTAAAGTTTCTTCTATTCAAATAGTTCTTTAGTACTAGTAGTATCTATAGGATTTATAAGATAATAGCTGACTACTAGGTATAGTTTCCTTAAATAGTTCCCGAGAAGTATATAATTTTAATTAGATTAAAGACTTATAATATAACTACTAATATTAGACATAAAAGGTTTCTGATAGAATAATCAGTAAGAAGTAGATACTTCCTTTCTATATTGAAATTTCGAGATTCTACCTTAAACCTTTAATAAATAAAACTTATATTCTTTAGAAAATTAATTATAATAAAAAATTCATTAGAATAGCAGAATAAAGTAGCTTTTATAAGAGAGATTTAAACTATATCTAAGTATATATACGTTTTCGTATTAACTAGGGCTTCTTGAAATTAGAATAGAAAAGTAATTAAACATTTATTTTCTCTTTATTAAACATTCTATAGCTAGAAAATAGTATAGAACTAGTTCTTTAGATCTAAGTGTATCCTATTCAAATAACTTATACAATTATCTATATTATAGGAATTCTCTAGTTCTCTAACTATATAAAAACTCTGAACTAATTATTAGAAAGTCGAATTTAAATACGACTAAACTATATATTAGTATACCTAATTACTATTAAAGAAATAGTAATTAGTCTTGAGTTTAACCTTTATCTCTTAAACCTATACTTAGTATTCCTTTTAGTTACTCAAGAACTTTGGAAAGAAAAAGGAAGCTTTTACTAATAATCAACTGCTAATAAAATATAATAGTATTATTAATTTTAAGAAGCAATATTTCAATAGATATCATTCTAAAGATTACTAAAGTATTTTAATATGAATTAGAAATTCTCATTATAATGACTATTGAAAAGTAATTACTTATTAGAATATTTTGTCTTACTAATTGATATCTAAACCTATTAACTATCTAATAGAAAAAGCTGAGATGATATTATAATTGTTACGAAAAAGGTTTATTTATAAAATTATTAGCCTTAAAAATTTTCCAAAAAGCTCTAGTGTTTCCTATTATTCTCTATATTGGTTAGCTATTTATTTACTATATAATATTATATCTTAAGAGCTGTATTTAACTATATTATATATTTAACTAGGGGAAAACTATATTTTACCTAGTATTATTTATATAGTAAATAAAACTGAAGTTTAAATATATAAAAAGCTAGATTTAAGTTTATTTAGTTATAAGTAGTTTAAAATACTATTAGTTTAGAACCAAGGAGTATAAAAGAAGCTTTGATAAGTATTTAGAAAAGTCTATCTATATAATACTACTGAAGGCTGACTAAAGTCTTATTTAAATAAAAGGGTAAATATTAGAATACTTTGGTATAGTTCTAGTAGGTGATCTAAGTATAATTTATAATACTATCCAAGTTCTATTATTAGCAGATTCATTATTCTATTATATACTTATATATTGAAAATCAAAAGATAACTATAAAGTAAACTTGAACTAAATAGTAATATAGAGTTTATTCCTTAGTTTTTATACTACTATATATATGTATCAGGAATAAATTTAGTAATTCAGTGATTGATCTATATAGGAAATATTAAGATAAATATAAGGTTATTGATATATTTGAATCTAACCTTTTATACTTATAGTCTTAGCTTTCTTGTGTCTGAATAACCCTCTTATAGATAACTAAGTAGTAGCTTAACTAGAGGCTATTAATACAAGCTATTAATACGCCTGGATATATTCCTTCTTTTGTAAACTATATTTTGATAGTAAGGTATAAAGGCATAAAGTTATTATAGAAGGAGTTATTAGTTATTATCATATGTGAAAAGATTAATATAAGATAGGTATACGAATTATAGTTCTATGAGGTTTAGTTTGAAATTAATTAGAAAGTAGTAAGAGTAGTTAGTAAGAAGGAGGAAGGCTAAAGTTATACTTTAAGAGCAATATATCTACTAATAGTTACAGTAGAAAGCAAGCTATTAGCCCCTCCCTTAACTATATATGTATATATATATAGTTATTTAAATGATAATAAATAATATAAATTTACTTATAATTAGAAGTATATATTTTCTATTAGAACTACTATAAGATATACTAACTTAAATTGAATAAGAAATTTAAATAACAGAAAGTCTACTTTCTCTTATATTTTCTATTTAAAAAGAAATAGTAATATCAGAAGTTATTCTACTACGAAATAAAAAATAATAGGTTTATTTATTTATCAAACTAAATAAAGATGATCATACCTCTAGTTCTAATATTTAACTTTATAGTAATAGAAAACCTTATAGTAATAATTAGAGAAAACTTTATTGAAATTAAGGTTTAACATACATCGCTAAAAGTAATTACTAAGGTTATAGGGTTGAGAATCTTTATAAATTTCTTAATGGTAGAATAAAATAGAATGCCTATAAGAGCTAGGTATATTATAATCCATTACTTCTTTATAACTTTTATAATAAAATTAGAATCTCTTTAAAGTATATATAGTTATTTATAAAAAGATAATTATAAGATAGGTATAGAGATATTGAATTATAACTATTATAATTAAAACTATAATATATAAGACTAAATCTTTATAAATTTATTTTCAATATTGTAATTAATAGGCAGTTTATAGATCTTTCAAAGAGAATTATCTAGTTATCTTGTAAATTATTATATTACATTTATAATATTCGAAATTAGGTTTTAATTAGATAGTCTCTTGATATTAATATCTTATTATAATACTAATTATTAGAAATTTTAGAATATTATAGTAATATAATTATAGAAATTTCAAAGGGTATTTAGTTATATTAGAAGTATCTATATAAATAGAAATATTGTTTATATATTAGTTATATTTAATTAATATATTAGAACTATTTACTAATAAGAACTACTTAGTCTTAATATATTTATATAGAAATTATGAGTTGGTTTATATTAGTAGTAGAGAACCTTCATATTAATAGTATAAAGTTTCGCTTTAGGTGTAGGTAGGATTTCGTGGGGATATTAAGCTTATAAATATCAAGATTATAATAAATCTTTAAATAGAGTGTTTAAAATTAGCACTAGTTAAATATTTTAAGATATCTAAGTTATATATAATTATAAAAGTATAAAGATATAAGGATATAAAGTCGTAAGATTATTATAGAAAGAGTTGTTAGTTATTTATTATTAAAAATATCAATATAAAGTAAGTATACTAATTATAGCTATAAGGGATTTAACTTTAGATTAATTAGGACCTAGTTATAATAGTTAGCAAGAGGGTAGGAGAACTAAAGTTATACTTCAGGAGGTAATATATCTACTAATAGTTATAATAGAAAGCTAGCTATTAGCTCCTTCTATTGATTAAACTATAATTATTAGTTTATCTAGAAGGTAATACATACTATATATAATCTTACCATATAGATACAAAGTGGTATTCTGATTATTTATTATTATTATTCTTATATTATATAGTATAAGGCGCTATATAAAGCTCTAGATCTATAGTATAATAATTGCTTACTAATTATTATACAATTAGCTATAGCTAGTACTAGATGCTTAGTATTTATTATTAGTAGAATATAGAAAGCATACTACTATATATATAGTAATATATATAGTTATTATATATTCTAATACCTATCTATTCATATAAAATATAATACTTTTAGCAATCTACATCCTTTTATCTTAATAAGATTTAAATACTTATTTATCTACCCTAGTCAAATTACTTATTCTTCTATTTGAATAATAATATAGTTTAAATTAATAAATCTCTTAAGGGTATAGTTTGATATACTCTTCATAAAAATATTAGTAATATTATTATTTCTATTAATCTACTATACCTTATAGA
>QAPF01000649.1:0-21695 GCA_004367935.1 Colletotrichum sidae | reverse complement strand
TAGAAGGAATATATTTTAAATATAATTATTATTATTATATTACGAGTTTTTCCATATTACTTCTCAAGATCTCCTTATTAAATAAAATAAAGCCTTTTTTCAAGATTCCTTCTCTTATTAGTATAATATCTAGAACTAATTTAATTACTAAAGCTTGATATTAAAATTTGAATTATTTATAGCCTTTAGATTGTTATTATAAGGGGAAGGTTTATTATAGTATTATAGTTATTAAGTTAATTTTTGATTATTTCTCTATTTACTAAATATATAAAGAATATTAAAAGATAGTAATAAGGAATCGTAATCTATAATAAATCCTTCTCTCTTATTTATATTAAGCTTATTATATTTATTATTATGTTTTTACTTTACTGAGCTAGTAGAAATTTCAATTATTAGTTTATCATATAATAGATATTAATAATGTTGAGTTGATAAGTTATTATTAGTTTGCCTTCTTTTTCTATATTTATTATATAGGCTTCTAGAGGTCGTATTGATATTTCAGAGTAAAATATAGTTAGAATAGCTTTAAGTCTATCTATTTTTACTATATAGGCTTCTAGAGACTTTCTTAAGAAGTATTATAATCTTATTTCTTTAGATTATTCCTTATTAATCTATAGTTAAATAGTAGTAAATAGTACTAATAATAATAATATACTACTAATTAGTATTAATTTATAAATAATAAATACTGTAATTAATTAATTGTATAAATAATATATAACTAGTTGTTTCTATCTATAATATTTATTTCTAGGTTATAGTATATATATATATATGCTATATACTATAGGGATAAATCTATATAATAATCCTGTTACTTTTATTAGCTTAAATAAGTAGGTTAGCTACTTAGTCACTTAGGACTACAACTTTAGCCACCTTAGTGCTATATTTAACCTAACAGAATTAGTAGTTATTATAAAGACTTATAATAATATATCCAAGAGAAAAGTTATATCAACTATATAACTATTTTATAATTATAAGTCCTTATAGATAATTAATAAAACTTTAATTATTAAATAATACTTATATTTATCAAATCTTTAAATATAAATCTAGTGGCAATTTGCAAGTTGCAAGTCTTTTATGGAAGTCGTATTAGTCTTATTCTATTAATGCAACTTACTATAATCTTGATAGAGTTATGTAACTATTATATTAATAAATAAATAATATTAAGTAAAATATAAGTAACTATAATAATATCTATCTTAAGACCTTTAGTATAAGAACTTCTATTCATCTATATCTTAAGTAGTTTCTAATAATTAATTTTCCTAACGATTAAAGTTTATTTTTAAAGCTTATAATACCTATATATCAAAGGTATTAAGAAAAGAATTAACTTCTAAGACTCCTTTTAACATACTATTTATATTACTTTATAATTATAAATTAGGAGAAGAGGTAACTGTTTATTCTCTATGATAATTATTAGTAGATATATTATTACAAAAATATATCTTCAGCTCTCTTATATCCTATTAACTACTATAACTAGTTTCTAATTAATTCAAAGCTAAGTTTCTTATAGTCATAGCTAGTATGTCCACTTTATATGAATTCTTTTAATCATTAATAACTAATAACTCTTTCTATGATAACTTCACACCCTTATACGTTCACGTTATATATAGTTTAGATATCCTATAGTTTTCGTTTCATAAGTAACTCTATGAAATCTGTCAGGAGTAATATTAGAAATAATATATCAGAGTCAGACTTTATATCAATTAAATCCCATATACTAGCCTTAATTCTATAAGTTTTATCTTATTTAAATTACTAAAAAGAGAGTCTTGTATTGCATATATAGCTATACTTAGCTACATAGAATATACGTTAGGTTTTGCCTTTGAATTATATTTAATAAAGAAGATTCTTACAATATTAAAAAACAACTAACTTACAAATTAGTAGTTATATTATATTATAAGGCATATGATAACTATATATATTGCTTTATATCTAGCAGTATGTCTCCTATATGTTTCTAGTAATAAATATTAATTCTTACGTGCGAGCTATGGCTGAATATATAGTAATTAGTAAGTAATTGCTATCCTATAGATTTAGAGCTTCATATAGTATTATATACTATATCATATAATAATAATAACAATAATAAAGAATTAGAATACTACTTTATATTTATATAGTAAGATTATATATAGTATATAGTATGCTTTAGACAAGTTAATACTAATTGATAATTAATCCTTCTATTATTATTATATAAGGTCTTTACTTCACATAGAGAATATTTAGTAATTAGCTAAAGCCTATACCTCACCTTACCTTTTACTAATAGCTATAACTATAATAACTTTCAATCTTCGAATATTACGTAATAATACTATACTAATAGTATATAATATGACATTTCTAACCTAAAGTTATCTTATTTAATAACAATAACTTAAATCTTCTTAACTATTAATTAATATTAATAATAGATTTTAATATATATACTTTTTTTAGAAAGATAGAATAATACTTGATAAACTACTTCTAATCTATATTTCAAATATTTAGAATACTTACATATTCTACTTTTAAATACTAGACTCTTTTTTATTCTTTCAATTTTATACCTCTTAGCTATACTAATAACTCTATCTACTAATAATATTTTAAACTTAAACTTAATCATAGTAAGTTCAAGAAACCTAAGAAGAAAAGTAAAGTTACTTTTATATAATAATGGTTTATTTAAGTTTTTATTAAAGAAACTATAATTTATATAATTATTAATAGCTTGAATAGAAGTAATTATTATATTAAGATTATAGGTATTAAGTAAAGTAATAGTAGCTAGGAGTAATCTGTTCTTATTATTATTATTATTATTATTATTATTATTATTATTATTATTATTATTATTATTATTATTATTATTATTATTATTCTTATTATTATTCTTATTATTATTCTTATTATTATTCTTTTGACTTATATTAAAAATATAATTATCTGGATTTAAAATTAGATTCCTATTTAGCTAGTTAGACCTATACTTATCAGAATCCTTTTCTAAATTAATAGATAAGGATAACTCCTTTTCTAAAGTATAAAAAGTATTTTCTAGGATTTCTATATCTCTAGACTATATAGCTTATTTTTTGTTGAACTTCTAAATTTCATAAATATTACCTATAAGTTATAATAGCTTTTTTATAAATTCATATATCTAATTTCTTAGTCCTGAAATCCTTACTTTTATAATAATAGAATCTAGTCTATGTCTTAATCTCATTAATATTAACCTTTACTTTATTTCTTAATTTATAGGAAGTCTTGAAATTTATAATATTCCAAAGCGTTCTGTAATAAATATATATGTATAGAAATTATTAAACTATCTCCTTATAAATAGTAAGGTAATTTTAAATGATACATTAAAATTCTAATTTTATTAATTAGAATTCTTATCATTCGTTCTATTAAACTATTAGGTTTATAAGTATAAGAAGGTCTAATATTATACATAATATTAGAATTTAAATATCTTTTATTCTTTTATTAGTAAACTTATTACTTCTATTAATATTCATTTCTTTTATTTTTCTTTTATTATCATTATCATTATTAACTAACACTTTAAATTTGAAAAAGCGTTCCAGAACCCTTTCAGATAATTTGGTTTTTAATAAAAGTCCCTAAGTAAAAATAATTAATTTATTCATAAATAGAATATATCTATTATATCTCTTATATACTATAAGAGTTATAAGTCTGTATAAATCTAAGTCAATATAATCTAAATATTAAAACTCTTATTTCTGTTTCTATTATGTTTATTTATATTATCAGCAACGCTACTCCTCATATAAGCTTTCCAAATAGAAAGAATATCTATATTTCATTCATTTCATAAGATAAATTCAAAATATCATCTTTTAAACTAGTTATATCTTTTATATCAATATAGCTTCAATAGTTATATAAAGATTGAATGCTTTATAATATAACAATAGAAAGAATAATATTCTTTTATAAAATAGGAATATTAAATTGATATAGATTATCTTTCTTAAATCTTACTATTCAAATAGAATTCTTTTCTATATTATAAAATATAGGGTTTATTTAGAAGACTAATATAAAGCTTATAGTATTAAACTTACTTTAAGATAACAAATTCACCCCTAGTTCTAAAATAAAATAAACCTTTTTAATATAAAGGTTTATTTCTTTGAAGATATTCCTAAATCTCTTACTATTCTAATTATAAAATATATAATACTCCTCTATTTAATCTATTTGAAAGGTAGTTTTATATGAACTAGAATAGAGTTTTATTTGATGATATGAATACTAATTACTATATCTACGTAAAAATAAATATCTTTATAATTTGCTCTTTTAACTAAACTCCTAAACTTTCTAGTAATCTTTTAATTTATTAAAAACCTAGAGCTGTATTATTATCGTTATTTCTTTTAATACAAGAGTTTTAAATAATGTTTATTTTTTCTAAAGATATTATCTATTTTAGAGAATATATTAACATATTTATCTTTAAAAGCAAATTCTTTAGATTTGGAACTTTCTTTATCTTCTAATAACATATCTTCTATTTTATCATTTCCTTTAGTTTTAATTAGAGTAATATTGATAGATTTCAAATGTCTCTTTTTAGATTTCTCCCTATATTTATTAGTATTCTTTAGAAGAATACTCTTCTACTAACTTAGAGCTTTTTCTAGATATAAATAAGTATAGCTTTCCTCAGTATAATTATCTTTGTTGTGAACGTTATAAAAGATCTCTTTCTATTTTAAATATAACTGTTTAATAATTCTAAAAGTCTTCCTATCCTAAATATCTTCAACATAATTAATTAAATTATTTATTCTTCTTTTAAACTTGTTTAATAAATCAGAGTATAAAGAAGCTGAAATATAGAGTTCTGTTTTAAACCTAAGACTTTAAGTTATAGAAATAACAGAACACTTATAACTTGAATTAAAATTATCTATTTAGATAATTCAAACTTTCTATAAAAAGGCTATTAATTAATTCTTTAACTATACTTAAAAATTCTTCTATACTACTAAAATTACTAACAATAATATTAAGAACTCCCTTATAAATTAGGAGTTTGTTAGTGAATTCTCATGGCTTATAAAAGTCTAATTAATACTTAATTATTCAAAGAATATCTATGTTACTTTTACTAATTTAAAAGAGATTATCCTTATAATATAATTATACATTACTTCAAACCTTTTTATTTATATTTTTATTTCTAATAGTAATAAGCTTAATAATATTTATAGCAATATGTTTCTTAATAAGTAAGACTCTAATATAAATAGACTAAATTATATAATTCCTACTTCTTATTAATTCCAAAATAGTAGTCTTGCTAAAATCACCTATTTTTATTTAAATAAAGTAAATTACTAAAATATATTTTTTTTGGAAAGTGTTTCTGAAAGGATATGAAAATCCCATAATATATAACAAAAGAAAGTATTATATTTTATAAAGTAAACAAAGATTGAAGATTGAAATCTTTCTTTCCTATTTCAAATAGAAATATAACTTAAAGAATGAATCTAAAAATAGGACATTTTAATATTAGTCTTTTCTTTCTCCTTTCAAAATAAATTTAATTTTTCCTTTATTATAAATTTAGTTAAAGGTTAAAATAGAATTCAAAATAATAAGGGTTAATTATATATATGAGTTAATCTTTTTACTATCAAAATATTTGAAAACTGAAAAGGAAACAAAACCAGAAGTAATTTGAAAAGATAGTTAATTAAAGATAAATCTCAAATATCTAAAGAATTAAAAGAAGCTAAAAAGGGCGGAAAATTGAGATTCTTAGATATTCAAATAACTTATTAGATAAGACTGACCTTTCATGAAAATTAACTAATTCTAATAAGATATTCAATTTCTATAAAAGTAATATTCAAGTACAGATTTTCATAGACTTTATTATAATATTTAATCTTTATAAATAAATAAGAAGTATAATTATTTTAAAACTAAAGTATAAAATCTTTAGGTTAAAAAGAACCAGACTTATAACTTATTAGAGCAAATAAATAAATAGGTAAATTTATAATTAAATCATTACTACTAATAATTATAAAATTGTTAGTTTATCTGTTACAAGCTGCTATATAATAGTACTATCGGGTCAATAGTCAGCCTGTATAGCCTATACATACCATATAGCTAATACTAGCTATATAGCTATATAAGCTATATAAACCCTATTTCTATATATATAGCTACGCGTTATATAATATAATAGGAATAATAATAATAAATAACTAGAATACTACTTTACACTTATATAGTAAGATTATATATAGTATATATTACCCTCTAGATAAACTAATATTAATTAGTAATTAATTCTTCTATTACTATTATACTATAAATTAATAAGAAGTATCTAGTAGAAGAAGTACTTATAACTCTTACTTATAGCCTATAGGTAAAAGATTATAAGATTATTCTATTTAAATAGATATTTTAAACCCTTCTTATTTTAAAACCTTACTAAGAGGGTTTAGATATATTAATCCTTTATAGATAGCTACTATAGGAAGCTAATAATTATCCTTATTTTAGTTAAGTTTTTAAACTATATATTAACTTTTTATAGATAGTTAATATTAAGATACTATTAATTATACTTAATTTAGCTTTTAAATAAAATACTTTCTAATAGCTATTATTAGGAAATTAATAACTATTTTTAATTTTAACCTATAGGAATATATTTAATAAATACAACTCCTTTAAACCTTATAATCCTTTTCTAGTTATTAGAGTTTATAATATCTCTAGCTTCTTATAGATACTTTAGATCCTCCTTACTTTAGGAGTTCTACTAAAAAGCTCTAAATTATATATAAAACCCCTTAAAGATAGCTACTATTATAATACTAATAATTATATTCAATATAATTTGAAATAAAATACTTTTTATAACTATACTAAATTTAAGCCTTTAGTATAATTGAATAGAATACGTTTAGGAAATATATTTAAAAGCTTAAATAACCTCTTAAGATCCCTCTATATAGCTTAAATATAATAACTTTTTTCTCCTATAGCTTTTAAAGTTTTATAAGAGCAATATAATTATACTAATTTCTTGAGGTATAACTTATAATAAGAACCTTCTCCTATAGCTTCTAATAATAACTCTAGAGACTACTAGAAGGTATATAATATTATTAATCTCTTAAGATAATCCTTCTATAGTTATCTTAAGTTTAAATAAAGCTTCATACCCCTTTAATTTCTAATATCTACTTGAAAAGATCCTAATAATTAATATAACTACTATAATTATATAGAAAGATAGATAAATAATAAGTTTAATAGTAAAAGAAGGCTATTAAAAAAGATAGTATTTTATAACAAATTATTTAGGCCTTTTGATAATTAGATAATACTACTATAATATAAATAAAAAGTCGCTAGTATTAGTTCATCCGTTACAAGCTGCTATATAATAGCGCTATTAGGTAAATAGTTGGCCTGTATAGCCTATATATATTATATAGCTAATACTAGCTATATAGCTATATTGGCTATATAGGCTCTATTTCTATATATATGGCCACGCGTTACATAATGTAATAGGAATAATAACAACGAATAACCAGAATACCACTTTGCACCTGTATGGCAAGATCACATATAGCGTGCATTACCCTCTGGATAAACCAACAAAAATCAAGAGAAATATAATGTAATAAAAATAGCTTTCTTGATATAAAAACTTATTCAAAATATCTATAAGAATAATAATTAAATAGAAAGGAAAATAGTATATAATTAACTATTTCTAACTATTGTTTATAGATATATTATAGTTCTTATATAGAGAGTTTACTTTAGAATTCTAACTCTACTATTAGAATTCTAATTATTTTACTAGAGTTCTAGCTATAGCTATAATATACAGATTATTAAAGCTATAAGATATAAAGCGTTATAATTATAATATGTATATTTTAGTAAAATATCTAGGCTATTATAGCCATAATATGTAATATATTATAACTATAGTATATAGGCTAAAGTATAATACATATTATTATATAGTTATAACGCATTAACTACTATAGCTATAGCGTATAAGGCGCTATAATTACAGTATATATAGCTTGAATTATTTCTAAGATCTTATAAAAGAATAAACCTCTATATATTTACCTTTTTTACTTAAGAACTACTAGGTGTAAAAACATAGAATAAGTATATATGTATAAAGCGACTTTTATACGACTTATCCACAAGCAAATATCGTAAAACTACTCATTACTCCTATTAGAATAATAGAAATAGTAGTTCTTTATATGTTAGAATAAATTTAATAACTTCATATAGCTTTACTATAACTATTTATTCTTATAATTAGTAAGAAACGTTATTAGAACTTAACTATTTGGAATTATTTTATAGAACCATTAGATTCTTATTGAAGAAGCAGGTTTTATCAAAAGAGATATTATAAATTATTATAACTTTCTTTTGAAGTAGGTTTTATATCTTATCTTAATTAGTAAAAGTATTATGATAGGCCTGAGTGGCTATAAGGCTACTTGGCTGTATAGACGTTTATGTGGCTACTAGCTATATATAGGGCTATAGCCCTCTGTAGTTTTATACCTAACTATATAGTGTTAGGTTAAAAAGAATGCTCATTGTGATCTTCCTATTAAAATACTATTTTTAGAGTATATTTTCAAACTAATTACTGAGTAAAAGATTACTATAGAAATAATGCTAATTATTAAAAAGTATATAGTTATTAAAACTCTGTTTTTAGAAAATTCTATTTATAGGTTAGAATAGATATTTAGAGTTAAATATGGAGAATTCTATGGTTTTTAGTTATAGTTATCAGATTGAAAGAGATCTATCTTATTTATATATATTTTATAAAATTATATTAATATGCCTCTATTAGATATCTAATGCTCCTATAATTTCCTAAGTGACTTTAGATCTAATAATAATAAAATAATTAATTTGATAATTAAGAGTCTTCTATATATTATAAAAAAACTATTTGAATTAAAAACCTCCTGAGGCTTTAAAGAGAAATATCTAGTTCTTTTAGAAAGATCATTTTAAATAATCGAAAGGATTAGGTCTTCTAGATTAATTAAATTAAATCTTTAATTAATCTTATAACTTCTAGTATTTTATAAACTTTTTATTTTACAATATAATTCTTTAACAAAATCTAATAAGAAATATATAAAGTTTATTATTAAACTAAGGATTCCTAAGATTTCTAACTATTCAATAGAAACTTAATAATTACTATAGGCTTTATTTTAATTCTAAATAATAAGTCTTAAGGTTAAAGAAGATGTTATAATTATTTTTAATAAGATAGATATTACCTTCTAAGTTATAATTTGAAAGTACTTCTTACCTATTGATATAGCTTTCTATAAGAGAAGATAAATTAAATATACCTTTTAAGTAAAGGTATATTATAAGACGACAGGAGAAATATAAGTAGCATATGAATATATTAGAAATGTAGTCTCTTTAGATTTCTTAAAATATTCTTATAATTTAATAAGAAGTCTTAATATTTAGCTATTTAAATTTAAGAATTATATAAACTATAGTGAAATAAAGAGGAAAATAGAAGTAATTATAGAATACTAAATAATACTTATAGAATTTATAAGGAAGAAGGTAAATTCTAAGAGTAATATGAAGACTTAAGCTTTTTAATAGAATAAAACTATCTATAAATATCTTAATATTAAGGTTCTAAATACTTATAAGCCTACTATTTCATTTATAGAATATTTTATAGTCTTTATAAGTATTTATATTAAGTCTTAGATCTTTTTATATTAAATTATAGTCTCTAAGAAAGCTTGAGATAATAATCTAATAATTACTAAATTTATAAATTAGACTTACGTCTTTATTTTAGACTAAAAGACTATTCTAATAAAGATTAGATTAATAAGAGGGGTAATTAGCCTTATAGATATTTAGACTAATAATAGAGAAGTAGTAGAAAGATTTCTCCTTTTTATAAGGAATTGAAATTAAAATTAAGTTTAAAAGGGAAGAGGTACTTTTAGTTAATATAATACTAGTAAGTATTATAAGTAAGATTTGGATAATAATAAGAGATATAAGTTAAATAGAAACCCTAGCTATAAGATTTATTAAGTAAAATACTTTATATATTGATAAAGAGATTTTATATTATACTTAGAAGTCTAATTCAATAGTTTCAAATATTTTAAGTAGAAAGATAAAGTTTAATAAAGGTTGTATAAGATATATAAGGGAGATGATAGATTTAATTTCAACTTTCTAAACACATAGATAGTCTTATAATATAACAAATATAGTTTTAAGAGCTTTAGATAAATTTTATATCTTTATAAATTCCATAATCTTCAATTTAAGATTAATAATATATAGTTTGAATAATATAAAGTAATTTAAAACTTTTATAGGATTTTCTATAAGTAACTATTTTTAGGCCAGAGGTTAAAAGATTCCTCTTAAAGAATGCAAAATTATAATAATTATTATTTAAAGTTCTCAAAGGTTTAAGAAGCTATAGCTTTATAATATAGTATTATTTTTTAGTTTTATAAGTACCTTGGTCTTATTTAAAAGGTTTTATAAGAAGAATGTACAGTAAGATTAAAGTTTAAGAAGTAATTATATAAAGAGAATAGATAAGACTTATTTTTATATTCTTAAGATTATAAGTAGATAATATATATTTAAATATATCTTTTGAGAAAAAGTTGCTTTTAAAATATTAGTAATTATACAACTTCTACTTTGAAATAAACCTCCTAAGTACCAAAATTAATATAAATATACAACTTCTATATAAAAATATCTTATAATCAAGTCTTAAGAATTCTAATATATAAGACTAGAGTATTTAAATCTTAAAATAATAAAGTATTTATTTATATCTTTCAGAAGAGTAAAACTAAAATCCCAATCTTATATAATTTTAACTATAGCATATAAGATATATATAAGAATCAAGATATATAGAATAATATATCAAGTTTAAAAAGAAGTAGTATAATATATTAATCTAAAAGGGGAGATTACTATTAACTTTTATAACTTTAATAAGAACTATAAAAGCTATATATTAGTAGTAATCTATATAAATTAAGTAACTCACTTAATATAAGACTTCTACTTTTACTTAAAAAGAATCAAAGAAGTCTTAAGGATTATTAGAGACCTCCTTAATTTCTTAAGAATAATATATAAGACTATAGTTAGAAAGACAGATATAAATAATAAGATACAGAAATATAAAGTAATGTAAATAGAGATCTATAAGAGAAATATTAAATTTAAATTCTTTATACGAAATATTTAAGTATAAAATAGAAAAATAGAACGAATAGTAGTAGTAATTAAAGAATATGTAAAATCTATAGCTATTAGGGTATTTCTATTTTATAATCCAAAGTCTGAAGTCTTTAAAATAATTATATATATATATCATTATATTCTCTTAATTTTATAAAGCTAAAGGAAACTATATAAATAGTCCTATTCAAATTTCTAGAAAGATAAGAATACTTCTATATTAACTTTAGACTGTTCTTATTTGAAACTAGATAGATACTAAGTCTATATATTAACTTATAAAATCTAATTAAATTAGAATCAATACTAAAGGTTTATATTAAGACTCTTATTAAAGTTTTTTAATAAGTAATATTTGAAATAATTCCTCTAGAATTTAGAATTTCCTTCAAAAAGAGGTTTGTATAATTTAAGATATAATATTTAATAAGAAGAAGTTTTTAATAGTAATCTTAAAGAGTTTATATATAAGATATTATAGATAAACCTCAAGGAGATATAAAGGAGGATTATCAAGCTTATAGAATAATTAAAAAATATATCTATAAGATAAGATATTAATAAGGAAGTAGATAAGATTGTTGAATAATTCTTAATTAAATTAAGTATTAAGTAAGTAAATGCTCAAGACTCTAAAGAAAAACCTATTTATATGAAAATAAGATTTAAATTCTCGACTATTCTTCTTCGCTCTTTGAAATCTATAAGTCTTATAATATTTCTTAAAGAAATACTAAAGAAATAATATAAAAAGAAGGGTAGTTATAGACTTTACTTATAATAAGATTTTTTCTATGAATGTTTTTTGAAGTAGCCTCTTTATTGAGATATAAAGTATATAGAGATTTTAGAGCTTATATAAGACTAGGTGCCTTTTTAAATTGATATTTCAAGTCTAGTTAGCCTAAGTATCTTATTAAAATAGATAATTTAAAATAAGTAGTAATAAGACTACTGATATATGAAATAAATAAAAGGAGATAAAAGTAATATCTTAGTCATTTAATTAGTTATTTATACCTTTTAAGTAGTTTCAAAAACTTAAAGTAATATTAAGAAAACCTTATATATTTTTAAAGAAATCCTAGTAATACTAATTCAATATAAAATCTTTGGATCTTGAAAATATATATTACTAAGAGATACTTTCCTTCTTAATATCTTATTAATAACTTATAAATTAAGAGGAATATCTAAGCTTTATAAAGAAATATATAAATCTTTAGAATAATTATTTACTAGCTTAGGAATTTTAAGAAGTTGTAGAAGTATGTTTAAGAGGCTATTAAATCTTATAATTATAAATTAAAGGTAATAAGTCAATTATAAGAAGCTAAATAGTCCTTAAGTATGACTAAGTCTATATTTATAAATTTAATAAATATAAGTAATTATGAAAACTGAAGATTTATCTAATTATAAGAAGAAACTAATAATTTAAAGAAAAGTATAAAGTTTATATAGTAATACTTATAGTAATATTAGTTACAATACTTATAGTAATTATTATATATTTTTACTTTAAATTCTTGTAATATAATATAGTAAATACTTCTATTTATACAGAGATTAATAAATATATCTATATATAAATACTTCTCAAATACAAAATATTAAATACAATTTTAAATTTTCTAAAAATACCTTATAGCTTTTAGTAATTCCCTATATTATAATAGTAATATTTTAAAGAAAGGTCTTAGGGATCTCTAGTTCTCTTATATTTCTAAAGAAAATTATTATTAATATAACGACTAAGTTCCCCTTTTTAAAAGAAATTAATAATTATATTTTAGCTTTTGTGAAACAAATATAAGTCTTATAAGAGAAGTTATATAAGACTTCTAATTATAATATTATTTTAGGAGAAGAGAAGACTTATAGTAATTCCTTAGTATTAAATTCTTATATAATTAAGAACCTGAGAAGTTATAGTTTTTATAAATTATATATATAGAGAAAACCTATAAATTCTTGATAGAGGAATATTAATTTAAAGTAAGAGATAAACTTCTTATGATATATTTAGAATTATCTTTCTATATAAGAGAGACTTTATATTATAAGATAAATTTCTATCAGAAAGAAGTAAGTATAATCCTATATATAGTAATTGTAATAAAGCTTAATATAATATTTTCAACTAAGTGTTAAACTTAATATAATTAGAATTCTAACTTTCAATATGAAGAAATAGTAAATTAAATATTTAATTATATCTATAAGACTTAATATTTATATTTTAAATATAATATAAAGTCTAGGAGTTTAGAAGATACTTCAGTAGTTTCTTTAGATATAGGTTTTAGAAATAATATATAAGATTAAAAGAGTTCTTAAGTTCTTATAATAAGGTTATTTAGGAGGAATATTACTTAGAAAACTATAAAGTAATCTATAGTAATAATATTAATTCTAGAAGCTAAACTACTCTCTCTCTCCTTAATAATAAAAGAAGTATTATTTATATATTACCTACTAGTCTGATTATAATTCTAATTATTAATAAAACGTGCAAAAGATATAAGATGTCCTATTAATAGAGACTAATTAATAAGAATTGAAATTTAGTATGAAAACTTCTAAAAAGTAAGTCTAATTTCTAGAATATTAATAAGACTTTTAATATATCTAAAGTATGTAGATACTGATAATTATTAATCCTATTAGGAGATTTCTAAAAAGAGACTATTAGTTACTTATATTCTTTTGATATAAGTAGTAGATAGTCTAATTAAATGTTTACTAAAATAATTATTGAAGAAGTTGTAAAAGTAATTAAACTTAAGTTATAAGTAAGACTTTCTTTAAAGAAATGATATAAGTAATTTTTAGAAAGATAAAGAAGTATAACTTAAGCTTTTTTAAATATAATCAGTTTGGGATATAGATAAGCAATAAACTATAGAAACTACTATTAAATCTAAGAATATAAAAGAGTAAAAGATTCTTTAATTTCAAAGTACATTTATAAGTAAAGAGATACTTAAAAGTATGAAGCTTATATCTTAAAGTTCATCTTCTAAAGCTAAAGTTTAAAGTAATAAATTAAACCATTGTATTACTATTTAAAAGACTTTTATAATGAGTAATTTACTTATAAATATTAAGAAGTAATTGGAGGAAAGTATTAGAAGTATAACTACTTAAGTAGAATAAGAAGTAAAGATTAACAGAGTAATATAAACTAGTAATTAGATTTCTACTTGAAGGGAGAAAGTTAATACTATTAGTATTACTTATAAAAAGGTTATTTAAAGAAGGTATAATAGTAGTAAGAATTATAAGAATTATAAAAGTTATAGATAGGAATATAGAAAGTAGGTATAGGAGTTGGGTAACTCTTAATAGAATTAGTATAAAAAGTAGTAATAGTATTATAAAACTCCTAGTATTTAATAAAGACTATTTATAAGTATATAAGTTAAGAAAACTAATTAGAAAGTTATATAAGAGATATTTAGTATAAGTTTAAGATTCTTATTAATATAAATAGTAAGGAATTTAGTATAGAGATGAATAGTTATCTCTATATTTATCTTATACGTATTTCTAATTTTATAATACTTATAATAATAATAGGGACTTTAATAGTAAATCTTAAAAATATTAAAACTCTTAATAAGAAAAGATAAATAATTAGGATAGAAATTATAAAATTCTTCTTTATTATCTTTACTTATATATTCATACTTATTGATAGATAAAGTTAGAATTATCTTAATAGTTTTAAATACAGGAGTCTTAGTAATCTTAATTATAAGAAAGTCTTTAGTCTTCTACTTCTTAAAGAAAGAATAGATAATTTAAAAGTAAGTATAATATACATTATAGTTCTCTTAGAATATCAAAAAGTCTCCTCCTTAAAGTCTTTATTAATAATTATATTCTTATTATTTCAATTAATAGTCTTATTACTAATTTCTATCTAACCAACTGGCATATTAATAATAAATAATATAGTATTTATAATTACTTCTTCAATAAGCGTAGAGTTATTAGGAGAGATATTAGGAGTAACAAGAATTCCTTTCAGAGACTTTTTATAAATAGGAAAAAGGATTTTAAAATCTCTATCTAAATTAGTAATAAAATAATAAAAGGGATCTATTTTGAAAATTATATATTACTTAATGAGAATTGATAGCTTAAGAAAAAGAAGACGTAAACTATATAATTACTTAATAAAACTAATATTCTATATTGAAGTTTGAAAGCTTTTAGTTGATAAGAAGGTAAATACTAAAAATAGAGTTAATATTACTTGATTAATAATTATACTTACTGATAAAATTAGTAATTATTATTTAAAAACTTAAAAGAAAGTCTAGGAAGAATGTAACTTCTTGAAGGTTTCTAAATAAAAGAATCTATTTTCAAATCTATTTATAAAGTTTATATTAATAGAGAGAAGCTCTAGAGATCTCCCCTTAAAGAGATATATAAGATAATTAGAAATATATCTTATATATATACTTTATAGGGTTATATTAATATGCTCCTACTAGGTATCTAATACTTCTATAGTCTCCTAAGCAATTTGAGATCTAATAATAATAGTACGATTAATTTGATAATAGTAGACTTATAGTAGATAAATGATTCTTCTTGAAGTTATATTCTAAGAAAGCTAGTATTTATAGTTATTATAATAGTTTAAATCTTATGGAAATTATGATTATAATAGATCTACTATTTAGCTATCTATATATTACGTTTTAAATAAAAAGAAATAATCGTTATGCTATTATATTTAGTCAAAATATGGAGATTAGGGGTTCTTTTGGTATGAAATTCAGAATTACTATTTTTTAGACTCCTCACTATAGTATAGCTAGCTAGTTATAGTAGTGATCTAAGCTAGTTTTACTTTTTATTTTACCCTCGTTTAGTATAGCTATATAGCTATATTTATAGTCTCTTTTTGGAGTTTCTTTTAATTTTAGTTATTCTTCTTTATCCTACTTCTATAGAGGTCTAGTTAGGATTTATACCTATTTCTTCTTTTCTAAGGCTGAAATAAGTAGATATATTAGAAATAATACGTTTGAGAGGCAGAGTTTACACTAGCTGAACCTTAGGTATTAATACTATTTCTTTAAGCCTCATCTTACTTAAATCGCTTGAAATAAAGCCTTATATAATATATATAGCTATATTTAATTATATACAATATATATCAGATTTTAACTCCTAATTAGATATGATAATTAAGAGTCTTATATTACCAAAGAACTATGAGGCTAAAAAAATATATATTATAATAATTTAATATATTTTAAATACTAAGATATATATTAAACATATCCCTTTTTTTAGTTTTTGAGGGAGCTAATTAGTAGCTTACTTAATAAAATACCTTTTCAGTAGAAGCTAAATCTTATAGCTTATAAGAATCTTTTAATTTTCAAATAATTATATATTAAAGCTTCTTTTTAAATATTCCTTAAGAGCTATTCTTCAGTAACTTTCTGAAAACTAAATAGTATTAGTAAACTTTCAAAATATTTAAATTAAATATTCTTAAAAGTTCTATTCTTATAGGGATAGACTATAAAGAAGATTAATAATTCTTAATAGATATTATTAAAGAAGTTTATATAAAGAATATTATAGACTTTACAAAAAAGATCTAAAGACTTATATAACTTACATAATTTCTATATTCTAAGAACTTTAGAATGTTAATATAAATACTGAAATTAAATCTACATAATAACTCAGATCTTTAGATATATAAGTAAGACGCTTTAATATTGATATGACTATATAGAAGGAGATATAATAATATAAACTATTAATTTCTATAACTACTTTAACATTATAAATAATTTATATTTCTAAAATACTACTTTAATATATCAAAAGAATACTTTAGTCCTTTAGACTTCAAAATCTTATCATAAGAATAATAATTAAAATGCAATTTGAAAAGTAATAAGATATTATATATAAAGCCTAAATAGTTAATTATACTCTTTCTATTATTAAAATACTTTAGATTTATCATCTTATGATTTTATTAGCCTTCTTATTAATTAAGTCTTATATATAAAGCTATATATTTATAATTCATAATTGTTTAGACTTTATATTTCTAAATAAGATCATTTTAATTATTATAGAAGTAATTTAATATCTCTCTAAAGCTTCGTTATATAATGGGATTAATTATAAATATTTTCTAATGTTATAGTAGAAACCCTAGCTACTACTTGTAATATTTAGAATAATAAACAATACTTCTAAAACTTAAATAAACCTCTATATCTTCTAAAATATAGATCAAATTATATTTTAGTATTTTATTACTATATATACTTTTAGTTAACTTATAAAGACTAAGTATTAAAAAATTTTTTTTTAAAAGAAGATCGAATAATTATTAGCTCCAAACTTAGACTTTTGAAGAAAAGTTTAGAACTTAAGATAATAATAATTATATAGCTAGCTTTTTAGCTGAAGTAATTATAATACTATATAGTAAGTATATCATAAGAAGGTATTTTAATAATACCTTTTCTAATACTTTTTTTATTTTGATCTAGATATTTTAAGTTATATCTTTTGAGATATGAAGTATTTTATACCTTTCTGAGAAATATCTATAGGAGACTTTATTTAGTATAATATAAAGCTTATACTTATTAAAAGCTATTGAGATGCTAAGAGTTTTATTATAAATAGTAGAAGTAAAAAGGTCAAATTCTATCTCTATAATATTACTTTCTATATTATTCTAGTTATAAATCTTATTTCTTTTTAGCAGTTATTAAAGTAAGGCTATTAGTAGGATATTAGGCTGAATTATTTATTTTAATTATAGAGGAGTAATTACTTTGAAACTATAGCTATTAATATTTAATATAATTAGTTAGTCGTTAAATGTTATATATTTTATAAGAGATTAACTACTTTAGTAGTATAATTAGTATAACATAAACCTTCTCCTAAATATTACTACTACTACTTAGAGTATTTCGAAATAATATATATTATATTACGAATACATATTATATTACATATTACATATTACAAATATAAATATGTTCTATACATTTGTGATATATGAGGATATTTACCTAATACATGTATTTGTATTTATAATGTGATAGTTCAGAAAGTTCTATATTTATATTATATTGCAAATATACCTAATTGTATTTGTAATATTTATAATAAGTTATATCTTTAAACATATTTAAAAAGATTCAATTAAACTATTTAGTTAGTAAATCTTTTCTATTTTCCATATAGTATTAACTTCAATACAGAAGTCTATAATGCCTAGTTTCTCCTAAATTATCTATTTTGAAACTATTATATTTTAATACTATTTTAAAATTAGACTCTTATATCCTGATATTAATGTAATTGTTTTAATTATAATAGTTTCATAACTATAAGAACCTACTCTATTTATAGTAGTAATAATATAATTAATATTAATAGCCCTAATTTGTTATATTATTCTATAAATAACATAATTACATTACATATATTTATATTTACAATAGTTTATAATTTCAAATGTTACAAATACAACTATATATATTACCTATCATATGTAATATATCACAAATATATGTTTTTGTATTTGTATTTGTATTAGATGTATTTGTATTATCGTAATACTGTACTACTACTAGTACATTTGAGATATTATTTAAAGACTCCTAAAAAGTAATAAATAATTCTAATATTAGTAGTTAGGATATCCTAATAAAAAGCCTTTTAATTATTTTATTCAATCTATATAAAGTATTTATATTACTAAACGCTATTTAAAATACAATAAGTATTAGCTTATTCAGGAGGTATATAAGACTTATAATATTAATAAGATAAAGTGTAAGATTTATTATATAGAATATAAAGGTATTTTATATATTTTCCTAGAAGAATATATTATATTGAACTTCTACCCTTATTATTAAGACTATAGTAGCTATATTTTAATTTTAATATTAATAAACAGAGCTATCAATTACTTTTAAGACTTTTGTCTTATTAATTATATTAGAATTATTATTATAAGAGTATTTAAAAGCTTTATTATATTTTTTCAATATTTATGTAGTATTAATATTAAGGTTTTAAAGTATAATAATAAGGTCTTTAGATATAAGAATCTTAAATACAATCTGACTTCTTAAGGTATATACTTTAAATAATTTATTTTATATTTTTAGAATTAAAATAGAAGTATCAAATATATTATAACAAATATAAAGGTATATATAAGAATTATGAGATATAAGAATGAATTACTTTATAAGTTCTAATTTGAAACTTTATAAATAGTAGGATTTCTCTATAATTAAATATTAATTTACTTCTTAGATTAATAAATATAATATTTAACGCTTTATAAAGCTATTTAAAGAAGTAATATTATAAGGCTAGATTTAGCTTCCTTCTATATTTATAATTCTAAATACTTCATTCTTACTATAAATATAAAGTTTAAAGATAATTATTTAATATACTTTAAAAAGTATATTTTTATTAGTTTTTAAATTAACTTTATTTTAACTAATTAATATTAGGTATAAAGATTATTTCAAAATAGAATTATAATAATTGATAATATTTATTTGAATAGAATTCCCTTTTTTAATAGGAATTTAGTCTTTCTATAAAATAACTTTAAATAATTTAATTCTAATAAAGTTTCCTATTAATTATAAGAGTAAATAATTATAATGGAATGTATTGGATTAAATATAGCACTAAGGTAGTTAAAGCTGTAGTAGTAAGTAACTAAGTAGTTAATTTATTTATTTAGACTAATAAGAATAGAAGGATTATTATATAGATTTATTTCTATAGTATGTAGTATATATATATATATTAACATCTAAATATAGATATTATGAGTAGAGACAACTAGTAATATACTATTTATCTAATTAATTAATTATAATATTTACTAGTTGTAAATTAATACTAATTAGTAGTATTTTACTACTATTACTACTATTTATTCCTATTTAACTATAGATTAATAAGGAATAATCTAATAAGATGAAATTATAATACTTCTTAAAAAATCTCTAGAAACTTATATAGTAAAAATAGATAAATTTAAAACTATTATAATTATATATTATACTGAAATATTAATATAACTTCTAGAAGTTTATATAGTAAAGATAGAGAAGAAAGGCAAACTTATAACAACCTGTTAACTTAATATTATTTATATCTATTATATAATAAACTAATAATTAAAATTTCTACTAATTTGTTAACATAAAAGTATAATAATAAATATAATAAGATTAATATAAGTAAGAGAGAAGGATCTATAGTAAATTACTATCTTTTACTATTATTTTCTAATATCTCATATATATTTAATAAATAGAAGTATAATAAAAATTTAATTTAATAATTATAATAATATAATAAACTTTCTCTTAATAAGAATAACCTAAAGATTAATATCTAAAGCTTAATTTAACTTTTAGAGTTTATACTATAATTAATAAAAGAGAAAGAATTTTTAAAAAGGGGTTTTATTTTATTTAATAAGGAGATCTGGGAAGTAATATAGAGAAACTAGTAATATCAAAATAATAATTATATTTAAAATATATTCCCTCTATATAATATATATTTATAGTAAGTATTCTATAAGGATATCTAGAGAACTAGTAAATTTATAGTATTATAATAAGTAATATTAAAGCTAAAAGCATTATAAAACTATTATCTATTACTTCTATTTCTAAATATTCCCTAAGTATTTACTTCCCTAAGTATTTATTTGTATATTAATAATATAAGAAGACTAATAGATATTACTTATTAAATAATATAAGAAGAATTAAATAGACCTTAAGATATATTACTATTTAGCTAAGTATAATTATTAAAAAAGAAATTAAAAGGGGGAAGCTCTTAATAGTTAATAGTAAGACTTAAAATATAAGGAAGGAGGATAAGTATAGGAATTAGTATAAGAAGGAATCACTATATAGTAAGTTAATAAAGTAGATATTACTACTTATTTAATAGGTATAATAATTATCATTTTTAAAGCTACTTTTTATAAGATATTAAGAAGAAGCATTATTCTATTTATAAGTTACTATATATAATAATAATTTATAATACTTAGTTTTTTATCTCTTATTATTTCTATTTATTATTAGTAGTATATTTATATAGCTATAGTATATAATTATATTAAAAAGATTAGTTTGATCATTATAATAACTTCTTTTCTAATTCCAATCAATAATATTATTCTATATATATTATTAAGTATATTATTAAGTATAATAATTAGATAG
>QAPF01000648.1:0-21690 GCA_004367935.1 Colletotrichum sidae | reverse complement strand
TTATCTTAAAATAATTAGTTATTATACTAACTTAGATTTGGTTATCTAGTTATAATAAGTATTACATAGCTTTAGATAAAAAGGTTAATAATAATAATAGAAATTTAAAGAAATCTTAATATAAATAAGCTTTAAAGCTTTATTATTAGATAATAGTATATATTATAATAGTAAATTAAAAGTTATAATAGCTATCTATATTGATAATATATTAATTATTAAACTAATTAAGAATATTACTAAAATCTTCTTATAAATTAAATAGAATATTAAAATAAATAATTTAGAAATATTAGACTTCTTTTTAGGGATTTACTTATAGTTTAAGAAGAATAAAATAATAATCTTATAAAAGAATTATCTAAAGGAAATATATAAAGAATTTAAAGAATTCTTCTATCTAGCTATTATTCTATTAGAAATAGGAACTTAAGATTTTACTATATTAATAGAAGGATAAGTTAATAAAGTATTATAATAATAGTATTATTAAATATTTAGAAAATTCTAATTTGCTATATAGATAATATATTAAGACTTATTATTTAATTATAAGTTATAAATAAGGTTCTTATATAACTCTAGAGATTCTTATAAAAAGGGAGTATTATAACTTCTTTAATATATTAAAATATATAATAAGTATTATATTTATTATATTAAGAAAAATAGAAATAATCTCGAATATTACAAATATATTAATAGTAATTATACTAATTATATAATTATATTTAGATTAATAATTAAACAGATATTCTTTATAATTAGAAGTTTAATATTATAGAGATTTTAATATTAGATTATTATAATAAAATTATCTATAGAAGTTAAATATTATATAAAATCTAATACTACTTCTAAAACTATATAGATTTAAAACTTCTTTAATAAATTAGGAGAAATAATTATTAAACTTATATTAATATAAGTAGATAATACTAGATTAATTATACTTATTAGAAGAGAAAATTTGAATAATAAAGTAAAATATATATAGATTTATAATTACTTTATAAGAGAAATAGTAAGTTAAAATAAAATAATCTTTAGATATATAAAAACTACTAATAATATTACTAATAGCTTTATAAAACCTCTTAGAAGACTATTATACAAATAGATTAGAAGCCTTATAAGTTTTAAGAAGTATAAAAACCTAAGAAATAATACTAAAATAGTAGAGTTACTATTTTAATAAAGAAGAATATAATAGAAGAATCCTAGGATATTCTCTAAGAAATCCTTGGGATTTCCTAGAGAAATATTCTTCTTAAAAGTTCTATAAAAAAGCTATAAAATCCCTATAATAGGAATATAATAGCTTAAATCCTAATAATAAATATAAGGTTTATAATTATAAGAGTATATAGTATTACTATTAAGGTTATTCTATATAATTATATAAAGAGGGAGTTTATTCTTTATATATAGTATTAAATTTACTATACTTATTATATTAATAACTACTTTATATTCCTAATCCCTATTTGTAGCTTCTATTATATAATATATATTATATATAATCTTACTATATAAGTGTAAAGTAGTGTTCTGGTTATTTATTGTTATTATTGTTATATTATATAGCGTGTAGCTATATATATAGAAATAGGGCCTATATAGCTTATATAGCTACATAGCTAGTATAGCTATATGGTATATATAAGCCATACGGGCTGACTATTTACTTAATAGTACTATAATATAATAGCCTTATGATAGATGAACTGATACTAGCGACTTTTTGTTTATATTATAGCAATTTTATCTAATTATAAGAAGGCCTAAATAACTAGCTATAAAATACTATCTTTTTCAATAGTCTTTTTTATTATTAAACCTATTATTTATCTATCTCTCTATATAATTATAATAGTTATATTAATTACTAAGATTTCTTTAAATAGATATTAGAAATTAAAGAAGTATAGAGTTCTATTTAAGCTTAAGGCTATATAGCTATATAGCTATAGAAATATTATTTCAAGAGGTTAGTAATATTATATATTTAGATTATATAGCTATATAGCTATAGAGGTATTACTTCAAGAAGTTAGTAATATTATATATTTTCTAGTAGTCTTTAGAGTTATTATTAGAAGCTATAGGAGAGGGTTCTTACTATAAGCTATACCTTAAGGTTAGTATAGCTGTAATGCCTTCATAGAGCCTTAAGGGCTGTAGGAGAGGGTAGTTGTTATATTTGAACTATATAGAGGGGTTTTAAGAAGTTATATAGGTCTTTAAATATATTTACTAAATACGTTCTATTTAGTTATACTAAAGGTCTAAATTTAGTATAACTATATAGAATATTTTATTTTAAATTATATTAAGTATAGTTATTAGTATTATAATAGTAATTATTCCTAAGGGGTTTAATATGTAATTTAGAGCTTCTTAGTGGATGTTCTAAGGTGGGGAGGGTCTGAGGTATTTATAAGAAGCTAGAGATATTATAAACTCTAGTAATTAGAAAAAAGCTGTAAGGCTTAAGAGGGTTATATTTATTAAATATATTTTTATAAGTTAAAATTGAAAGTAGTTATTAGCTTCTTAATAGTAGTTATTAGGAAGTTCTTTATTTTAGAATTAAATCAAGTATAGTTATTAATATTCTAATATTAGCTATTTATAAAGGGTTAGTATATAGTTCAAAGCTTCTTAGTAAAATCTTAAAGTAGGGAGGGCTTGAGGTATCTAAGTAGAATAATCTTATAATCTTTTTACTTATAAGCTATAAGTAAGAATTATAAGTACTTTTTCTACTAGATACTTCTTATTAATCTATAGTATAATAGTAATAAAAAGATTAATTACTAATTAGTATTAATTTATCTAGAGAGTAATATATATTATATATAATCTTACTATATAGGTGTAAAGTAGTATTCTGGTTATTTGTTGTTATTATTATTATATTATGTGGTGTGTGGCTATGTATGTAGAAATAGGGCCTATATAACCCATATGGCCACATAGCCAGTATGGCTACATGGCATGTACAGGCCGTATGGGCCGACTATTTACCCGATGGCGCCATGGCGTGGTAGCCCCATGACGGATGAACCGACAAAAGCTTTAATTCATTTCGAAATATTAATTTTGCTGCTGAAATCGCCCTTGATTATGGTGCCCTTCTTGCAAATGAGAAGGGTGTTATTGGGGGTGGTCGGTGCGCGGGCATTAAGGTGTGCGCTTTTTTTTGCAAGTCGTGTGGACGAGTCCACGCACCCCACTAAGCCAACCGTAGAGTGAGGCCTTAGCCGGCGTGCGCGTCCTTTTACGCTGGTGGCGAGCCACTCATTATTACCACAGTGGCGCACTGGTCCACGCAACCTCAATGCAGTTCAGCCGTAGGGAGTACAGAGTACCGTGGCACAGCACTCAAATATCCACTCAGTTGCCTATAGTACCTTACCTCCCAGCGGTACCGCCTCCGGGACCGAGCTCCCCTGTGCCCACAGCGGTCCCCTTGCAACATTCGGGCCCGAACACTGGACTAAGAACCTGAACCTCACATTTGCCTCTACTGTGTATCCATACCAACGTCCACTCTCCATCATGCGCCGACTGCGTACCTTGCACCCCGACACGCACAACAATGACAGCAGGCAAGCACCACGACGCGGCTTCGACGGCCTGGCATGTCCTATGGCATGTCCTAACTCACTAGGTACGGTCCCGTCCCACAACGCCGCACCTCGGTCTCCGAACCTCCAAACGCCTCTTTTGCTACATGTGCACACAATCAGATGCCGAAGCTCGATGAGGATGCCTCCCGCCCCGTCTTCGACCAATGAGCTCATTGTCGGCCCCCCTCCCCACCCCCGGACGCGTGGCGATATCGTGCCTCCCACGTCCCTCGTTCGAAATTCTTCTTGTTGCCTCTTCGACCAGGTAGCTGCTGGTGTAGTGTACGTAGGCAATCCAGCGTCGCGAGTGCTTTTGCCTTCCATCATGCTCGATATCAGATGAAGCCTACGCGTGGTGCCTGCCTACTAGTGCACCCGTCATTCAGAATATAAGTTAAGCTTCATTCCCAGAACGACTGCAATTCTGTTTTATCTGCAGCTTGCTCAGCTTACGATACTTCACACCCTCCTTACACACCCACACGTCAACAATAACAACAGCCATGTCTTGGTCAGGTCCAAACAGCAATAGCAACCCATTCTCCCGCTCTGGCGGTCCTCAGCAGTTCTGGAGTTGGGTTCACTCTCTCGACCCTAACGCCATCGGTACCGGAGCTGGCGTCGATCACTCGGATCACCCAGCCGGTCCTTGGGGCAGAGGCACTCCGCCCGGCTTTCCTTTCCACGGTGCGGAAGTCGCCTTTGGCGGTCCCGGCGGCTGGGGTTCCTGGGGACCCCACGAAGGCTGGGGCGAGTCTCGACGAGGAGGTCATGGCCGCCGCGGGGGACGAGGCCGCCACGGGCCCCAAGGCCGACACGAGTCTGACGAACCTGCCGACGAGACCATGCGCGAAGCCGAGGAAGCAGAAGTCTCCGATAAGGAGAAGGACGACTCTCCGGAAACCCTGCGCGAAGGCCCTGAGGACAGTGGTCCCGAGCACGACCCTCACGGTCCGAGCCGTCGTGGTCGTGGACGCTTCGGGCATCGCGGTGATCCCTGGCGCCACAGCCGTCACCACCACCACCACCACCACCACGCCGGTCCCCACCACGGACCTCACGGTTCCCACGGCCCCGGAACTCGGGGCCCACCTCCACCATTCTCCCCTCCCCCTTTCGGCACAGCGCCGCCCCCGACCCCACCTTACTCTCATGCACCTTTCGACGTCACCAACATCATGAACCAGTTCGCCGGCCACCCCCTGGCTCAGCAGCTCCGCGACTGGGCCACTCGCTTCGGAGGTGGCCTCAACAACCCCAATCCCAGCAGCAACAATAACAACAACACCCGCGAAGGGTGCGACTCTGCCGGCGCCGGCGACGACTCGTGCTTCATGCCCCCGGTCGACACATTCGTCACCGAACGGTCCTACGTCCTGCACTTTGCGCTCCCGGGAGCCAAGAAGGAGGACATTGGAGTCGACTGGGACACCGACAAGGGCGAGCTCCGCGTCGCCGGCGTCGTCTACCGCCCCGGTGACGAGGAATTCTTGGCCACGATGGCCTCGAGCGAGCGCAGGGTCGGCGTGTTCAGCCGCTCTGTTGCTCTTCCTTCTGCCGGTTCCGATAGAGAGGAGATTGACGCGGTCGCCATTGCCGCCAAAATAGAGGATGGCGTGCTCATCGTCACCGTTCCCAAGCTCGAGAAGGAGTGGACTGAGATCCACAAAGTCGACATCGAGTAAGGTGTCTGTCAGAGACTGAGAAGTTTTTTTATGTGTGAACGGTATTAGGATTTCTTTATTGTGGGAGACAATTGCGTTACAACTGTTGCTCAGTAAGAACCAGGAAGGGGGCTTGTTATGGTTATGGTTTTACTAGGTAGTTCTTCAACATGACCGTTTACACCGAATTGTGCCTCACTTACGAGCGTGACCATGCGATCTGTGAGTTGTTCCGATGAGTCGAAATTTATCGTAATACTTTGGGTCCATCCACTTAGTCGGTAATATTGGGGTTTTAAGTACAGCAGCGTCATTGAAACCATGATACCAGAGACTGGAAGAGACCACTCCTCAACAAACCCATCAGTACCAGACTTCGCCTAAAGCTCAGTGCCCGTCCCGGGTTTCGTTCCATTTCAGGGTTGTATTGAAACGGCAATGAAAGGTTTAGCCAATTCATGTTCCACGATATGTAATGTATCTACTGCGTTCATTCGTAGAGGCCTCGACTTAAGTTTGCTCTCCATATGGGCCGGTTCACATTATAAAGCGATATACTGAAGGCTTCTCCCGGCCCTCTTAATTTGATAATCCACGTCTGTTGTGCTGCACTGACACAGAGGTAGAAGTCGCTCAACTCCTTGCGTTGGGTTGATATCAGAATGAAAAAATCGCGAACTGACGTACCCAGCGTCACTTAGCTTTGGCACCATTTTCAACCTGACTAGATATCGTCGAGCTCTTTAAAATTTTGATTTCCCTTTGGGCCACTTGGCGAAAGTAGCAGGTTTCTTCCCGAGTCTCTTGGATTGTGATCCGATTTCTGCCTTTCCCCATAGCTCGACGAAACCACAACTGTCGAATTTGCCGGGGAGATGATCTAGAACTCCACAAGGCATGCGTGGAAAACGTTGTTCGAGCCTGGGAGGGCATGAGTACCTACACCTCACCCCGCGTCCTCGTTTTGGCCACATCTTGCCGGCCGCGATATTCGCTACATCGTCGTCAATACAGAAAGAAAGGCTATCGTCCCGGCAAGATTGCCAGGCCGATCCAAGACAGGACGGCGTAGAGGATCGCTGCCGCCGCAATCATCGAATCTGCAATTAATAAGGCATCTGGGGCCGTTCTCGTGACCATTAACCTCGGGATAGTCCCGGAAAACACCATTTGACATTGCACTTGCGTCTAGGAAGACCGGTTCTGCAGGCCGACTATCTCGCTCAGATATGCGCAAGCAATGGAACCGATAGAGACGTAAATTGGAATACGCCGAGTCTGTGGTTGGGAAGAAAAGTCAAAGGGAGCATACAACACTGGGTACTTGCTAATCATTACGAGCCTGAGTACTAGTCGAGCTGTCGTGATGTTTGAGGGGTATAAGAAGAATATAGACGTTGAACATGCAGTCTTCTTTGTGGTAGGTAGACTTGCACATCGCTCGGTAGAAGATCTCCATAGTAGAAGACACCGAGTCATATACCATATCTTGTATGTGTTTCTGCATGCCTATACAGTTCAAGGAACCCAGATTTTCTACCATCATATTTGAATTCATTTCAATTGTAACCAACTAGTCTACCTAGTCTTATTTTCTGTCGATGAATCATATTTCCAATAGCTTTTTGAAGAAAGATGGAGGAAATCATCATTTTACTACCTAGTATAGCGGTATAGGATATTCGAATTCGGATTTGTCTGTATACTGTCGTTGCTTGCGTACCGCGCGCAGGCTGAGGTGCGCAAGCTAGTGGTGGCGACCTCGTTCTGTCCCACAGTCTCAATGTGCCCGTCTGGTAAACCGAACCAAGTTCCGAGCCGTGACTCTACCGAATATCGTTTCTCACGAGCATTCAGAATGTAGTAACCAAAATAATCATCTTACGCCGTGCAGGAGGAGCGAGGGGGTCCTTAAGAAGTTGCGGTGGGACCCAGCCGAAACCTTGGAGACGAGACTCACGTGATGCAAAGTCAATTTACGCGTTGCACATGGTTTCTGGAAAGCGGGGCAAAAGAGCAGGTGCGTTGGCTGCACTCTTATTAACATGTCCACGCCACCCTGGATCCAGCGCATTGGTAAAGCGGGTTCCAGCGAACTTCTGCGGAGGCCGCCTTTACACGTCAGACGGGCGGAAAGCACGGGCGGAACAAGTTCCCATGGTGGCTGAGGTGAGAGAGGCCCGAGAGCAACAGCACCACCGAGACAGCCGTGATCTCCCTACTTTCAAGCACGGGCTATTGGAAACTTTCCTTCATCCGTAGCAGATCCGAGACTTCCTCGTGCTCTCTGCGCAAGCCCGCAATGACACTTTGATCACCATCGAAGACGGCCAAGCAGCCATCGTCACCATACAAATTTCTCTTTTCCTAAAGGCGTCTTTCTGTCGAGCGATTCCCTTCCCACTACTACCTTTCTACCACCGACCTACTTCGACGCCGAAGGTGGTGATCTGGGGACCTTCCCGGTCGGCCATCTCCCAGGTCCTTTGCACAAGGCACAACGACCCGAAAACACCGGAAATCCCCCATGAACCGAAAATAAACGCCCAAATATCTGTCGCAAGCGACCGCGTCCCATAAACACAATGTCTTACCTACTTTACTCCGTTTCTTTCTTCCTACTCGTTACAGCGACGGCCCTATACTTCACTCGCGCCCACTGGCTACACCTCGTCCCAGGCCGCGGCTATATCTACTCTCGCCTCCCCTCGACCTTTGCCGGCGACATCGAGGCTGGCCTCTCCAGTTCGACCTTCGACCTCGGCGGCAACGTCGAGTCCGGCGACAGCCGCGCGGGCCTCGACGATCGGAGTAAGGCCGAGATTCTCAAGATTATGCAAAAGCGCCGCTTGAGATTCGACGAGGCGAGGAGGGTCTACATGGAGAATCGCTTCAAGGCGAACGGTATCGGACCTGACGGGCGTCCGTTGGACCCGAAAGCTGTGACGTTCAGCTGATGGCACGGACAGTCATGATTTGCCGGCCAGGCGGTGCCTATGGAGGGCGGACCGGCTGAGGCGCTCTCGCTGCGCAGCAGTGGCCTGCAACGGGCGCCTGGCAGCAGGATATTACTTCGCCATCCGCCAGCCAACCTGCTCTTGTCTCCTTCTTTCCGTTCCAGGCCCCGGCGACCTCAATGCCTACCCGACTGCGAGCAATGATGCAAGGATTTGTTCCTTTTGTTAGTTCGGTCCGTTCTATATCTCTTCTGCGTACAGGCCGGAGAAGCATGGCGTGGAGGACATCAATGTGTTCAACGTCCCAGACGCGCGTGCGGCGGCAATGTATGCCGCCTGGGTTTCTTCTCACACTGCTTTCAGTCCAGACGAGCACGTAGTGCGTGTTTTGACAGACCAATCTTGCACCAGTCTACGTTCACCCCTGTGGCTAGGAAGACGTCTCGCAAGCAGATACTTTGATGCTGAGAAACGGGTCGGCATTACTTTGTCTTCTCAACTGTGCTGATGGATCGCCTATTGCGACTAGATTACGCAGCTAGCTAATATATACTCGAGGGTCTTTCCACATTGATAACGTTGCCATCGATTTGGCCCAAACTGCCCCAGTCCTATCATTTCGTCATCTCCGCTGGCTCTTTTCCGAGCACCACGCCGGAAGTTATTCGGTTAAAATATATGTACAGGCGAAAGCTGGTAGTATCCAGATATTACAAACTTGCTAAAAAGGGCGGCTGTCAAGTGGCGCCATGAGGTTCTACTCAGGGCCAGTTAGTGGGTATGCCTGAGAAGATGGTAACCCCTTCCATTCAGTTCTTCTTCTTCTGCTCGACAGATGCCTCGTACTGTCGGTCGTCTTCTCCCTCAACCTCTTGCTGAATCTTTTCCATGTCCTTGATTCCAGTTTCCCACGTCGCCTGAGACATCTTGGTCTGCTTGTTGAACCATGCAAGGTCAGGCTTGCGGTAACTGCCGCCGAGTCGGTCCCAGAGTGTGGTAAACTGGCCGTAGTTGTAGCTGCGATTTGCGTGTTAGCTGGCAGAGATCCCATGGCCTCGGTAGATAACTACTCACTTGAAGTACAGATGATGGGCCGTGTGGCATGCGGACCCGTTGATGATTGGGTTGTCGGTGATATACTCGCCGTCATGAATGAGAATGGTCCAGAAGTTGATGAACATGAAGAGGGCGACGTATGCCATTTTTTGGAGGGGGAACAGCATGGGGTAGATGTGGTAAGGGATCGACTGAGCGAAGCCGTCGAGAGGGTGGAAGGCGTGGCTGGCAAAAGGAGAAGGCATGATCCACTTGTGATGCGGCTTGTGGAGGTGCTTGTAGACGGAGGGAAGATGAAGCCAACGATGAATCCAGTAGATGCAGAGATCGGTAAAGAGGATGAAGAGGGGGAACTGGGCCCAGTTGTACCAGCGTCCCGGGCCCTCCTCGGTAGTGTCGTAGAGCTTGCAGAACCCGCGGAGCTCGGCGAGGAAGGTCAGGGCGGTACAGAAGGACATGACAGGCATGGCCTTGTTGGCCTGAGCCATCTCGAGCCATATTTGGTTCTTGAGAAACTTGGGATGGTTGAAAGTCTTCTTGTCGAAGATGAAGAAGTATGAGAGAGAGGCGAAGACGAAGTAGTTGAGCAGACCGAAAATCCTGGGGTCCATGCTGTTAGTGATCGGACGGAAGGCAGTCAGAGTTCGGCGGGGTTGAAAATACCAGGTGACGAGGAACAGCGAGGTGAATTGACGGGTAATGTTGTCTCTGGGCCATGCGCTCATGTACGCTGCCTCGGAAGGCTCGAGGTACAGCCAATGGGTGGCGGGCTTGTATTGCCATGTCGACAGAGGTTGCGCGGTGGCGTTGGCGACGGTGTTGGGGAAGTCGTAAGGGGCTGCGTAGGCGGGTAGGAGAGCGGCGTAGATTTTGTCGCCGACGAAGGTGTCGACCACCTCGAGAACGATGTCCATGTTGAAGGTCGAACAGCAGGACAGCCGGGAGAGGTTTTCAGGGGGAGGAGACGCCGGTTTGGTGGTGCTGACGACGGAGGTGGCAGGAGAGGAAGGGGACGGAGGCAAAAAGGAGCGACGCTGGAGGAATTGGTAAGTGGCAGCAAACGAGCTATTCGGCGGCAACGTGACGAAGTCGCGGTCAAATAGGTCGCAGGGCACGACGGAGAAGAGCGGCCGGGGTGGCTCGAGAGGAGGGAGGCTCGGGAATATCGTTGGCTCCGAAAGATCTTATCGGACTTTTCCCTTCGTCTCTCTGCTTTGCCTCGACTCTTTCTCAAACCCCTTGTTTTGGGCTGGAAGAAATTCTGGGACCACCAAACTAGGATTTGGGGAGCAAATTGCCTCTAAAATGGGACTGCCAGGTTCTGAAGGCGAAAACGACCGAGGACGGGATCTGCGGCGAGTTGTCGGGTCGCAGCAAGCAGCGCGGCACGACAAGTTGCAAGGATGTTGCTACAAGACGGCGTGCGCCACTGTTGTCGTGCAGGCAGGCCAGGTGGATGGACGGGATTTGAGCCTTCACCCCGGAACCGACGGAGGCGGCGATCGACTCCCCTTGCGTACGGGTAGTGTTGACAAACACGAGCAAGAAGTCGGCAGGTTTTTGGGTTGCGGGATGACAGGCCAAGCGAGCCGTTCTGATGGGAGCAGAAGTAAACCTTGGTGAATCAGTTGACTGATGACCTTGTCAACATCTAGTCGGTAAAGTGTGTAGGGTCCGAGAGCCGTAGGTAAGGTAAGGTGAGAAGGGTAGACAAAGTAGGACCCTGATTGAGACCTGGGGTGTGCGAGGTGAGGTAAACTTAGGTTTGAGAATCCCCCAGATGAGGAGATGAGAGAATCAGATGGTTTGCTGAGCGAGGGGACATACACACAACCTCCCTGTGCACAAACTGCAATCTGGCGCATAGAGTTGGACATTTGGTGATGGGACGAGAATCAACCCTCTGTCCTTTTATTTCTGGTGGGGGGTTTTTTTTAAAGGGGGTCCATTGAACAACACTATCACACCTAGCTGAGTTGGTCCTCGATCTGGGTCCAAGCCTGCCATCACACGACACCGCCTGAGGGCAATCTTGCGATGGGATGTTTCTTTTGCAGCAGACGCTACTTGTGTGGTGAATGGTCCCGAAGCCCCCATCTCGAGGTGCGGAGTGCGCCACACGGCAGGCAGTGTGCTATGTGCGGTATGGCGGGCATCGATACCAAAGGCATTGGCAACGGTGATTGGCCACTTCCCCTGAGCTGTGAGGGCCCTTTGACAGACCGAGTGCTTACATTAGCCCCAACGATTGGGATTCTATCAGATTGCACTCGTATTCGGATTGCCTAGGGTCGCAACACTGGGAAGCAGCTTTTGTCGAGCAGGTCTCATAAGAGGATACCTGCGCCGCGCAGCCTCTGCCCACCACCCATGATGCTGCGATTTTTTACATGTGGCAGCCATCGCGCGCTTTGATACCGTCGTCGACGTTGACCATGGCCAATGAGGGGGCCGTTGTGCAAGCCACAGGCTGTCAGATCGAGAACATCAACTGTGGCTGCCTCCGTAGATCTTATCGTCAGTCTTCGTTGTCTTGAGAGGATAGGTAGGGTGGGCTGCGCACCAAGCGTACTGCATATCAGTGCGCATGTAATCGTAGTGTATCCTGTACGTGCTACAAGTAATTAGTATACGCAGAGGCAGGATGCCCTTGTAAATGACGTGATATCTTCTTGCCGGAAGACGACATTGCCGGTCGTCGCTCGCTGACCCACAGCGACACATGGGAACATTCGTTTATGAAAGAAGCGCGATATGGCTACGTGGGACGACCACCGACTACCGCCTCAGCCCACCGAACATCGACCGCTTGATTAGCATGGCCCCTCCCTGCAGGAACTCATTCAGGCCATGTGAGCTTGAAGAGGGCGCGTTGGCCGACACACAGTATCATCAAAACGACGCGTCTCGTCTTCACATGTTACTCAGATGCCTTCCTTTGCCCAGGTGCGACCTGTACAGTAAGTCGGCTCGTTAGCCACGTTCAGCTTCCCATCTGCTTCTGCAGACCCTCTCATAATCCAGTTGGTCAAAAAAGGGTATGGAGTAATTAGGCATACTTCTCAGCAAGGCTTTATGTATCTCATCCACATGTATTATCACCGGCTACCTCTTCTGCACCTACCCAAGGGTTTTATGTCGCGTGACCCCTACGTGAGGACACCCGCAAACAGGACGAGGACAGATAGAGCATCAAAACGAACCACACCGGACGTCTCTCACACATATAGTCGCAGACCTTTTTTTTTTTTTTTTGAATATTTATTTTTCAAGGTATGGAATCATCCACGCAGGCCACAATCTCTGGTTCAGACCCGGGTCACACGATTCGGGTGTTTCTTTGGCAGGCTGCCCACAGATCCTTTCCTCGTCGCCCGGTGGAGACCAGGCCGCGCTCTCAGCTTTGGAACAATTCACATAACCCACCAGCTGCCGCCAGCCGTGGGCTCCCCCACCGCCTGATCATATTCGAGCCTTGCCTTTGACGTCTTGTTTCAAGGCTGTAATTATAACGTGCCCAATTGGTATAAGATATCAACGAACGCTAGGCTATTGTGACCATATTGCCTCTGGATAGCACTTTTCAAACGCAAGTACTGCAAAAGGACTGTCGATATCGTGAGCTATCGTCGTACACCTTCCTTCTGAAATGTTGCTGACGTCGTTTACTCACGGCTAGACAAGTCCATGCAAGGCCGAGATGGCTTGATGTAAATGTGTTGACGGTCTGCGAGGCCAGGAGACCGTGCGGATGTAGCTTTCTCAGTCGTACTCTACGAAAGAATAGTGGTCATCATAGTCGAAGTAAGTCGGGTCAGAGCAATAAAGTACCATAGTTGTAGACGATCTTCGATTTTGTGCTTGTATGGGTGGCACCAAACTACTGTAAGTGTGCAGGAGAATGCTGTGTAATGTAGGATTTGGATCTACGAGGACTTTGCATGAACTGGTTATGACACAAGCAAAACTCACCGAAGGTGAGAGCAGGTGAGACGGTCTCATCCCGACGATACATGGCAGGGGCTACACGAGGGCGTGCGAGACCTCCACGAACATCGGACCGAAAGAGCAAAACACTGCGCACTGTGCGAGCATGCCCAAATTTCATGGCAGGGACGCCGTTGGCCCTTCCAAGGAATGCTATAGAATCCCACTGGCCGCACTTCGCTTAATGCGCCACACCTCGCTTCGTTTGTCCCTGCGTACCTCTCCCGTCCTCGCCCGTGCAAACCCCCAAATCCCCCCCATCGCTCGGGCCTGCCCACCCTCCCGCGCACGTCCGGGATGGGTGGTAAAGTGCATGGTGCAGGGTCTCCATCTCACGATACCCTGTCTTTCACGTCAAGGTATCGTGATCTCGCGTGTCTGCTTTTGCAGTATCGTTCTAGGTATACCAGGCAGACTCAGGAACCTATATGGCAATAGCCTCGAAGCCTAGTTTTGACCCTCAGGTCTATCAAACCCCGGCCCCTCGAGGCTGCTCAACCTACCTACCCAAAACAGGGAAGGCCATTGGCGATTTTGCTGAATTACTCCGCACGCATCTAGTCGTCGTCCCTTCCAAGACAAACTGAAAGGATCAAGCCGAGCCATGACAGCAACTCATCCCAACTTGTCACTGCTCGGACATAAGACTGTCGCGTTTTGTATTTCGACCACACCTCCCCATCAGACCCGGAGTAATGACGGACCAAAGCCTCCTGCGCTGGGTTGCGCTGGGTCTGTCAATAGGTTTGAAAACTGTGTCGTCGGTACCACAACACATTGTGTCTTTTCCAACCTGAATACCTACCAGAATACCTACCATCATTGCTGCATGATATCGTCCAAGGGACACGGTCCAAAGATACCAGAAAGTACTGGCAAGTCCGCATGGTAGGCTTATCGAGGCTTGTACAGTCCTTCACTTACCTTGTATTTGTGTGTGTAGGGCAGTATGCCCAACGACGACAGTACTTATTATAAACATGGGACAAGCATATTCAAGTATCCCATCACTGTTCTCTCCTTGTACATTAGCCTTTCAAGTGCCTCCAGAAGCAGAGCCCTAAGATCCAGGAAACCAGCACATCGGCCTACAGGCAGACCCCAACTCAGGCCTACTTGCGCTGTTGTGTGAAGCTTGGGATATGTCTTCAATGTGCTCACTCTATTCGCTGGCTGCAGCGTGTTTGTTGTTTGTTTTTGACACGTGCACAAGAAGAAAATTGGAGTTATCATTCTTAGCAGAGCATGACATGTCAACGAGTCTGCAGACAGACATGACGATTCAACAACTCTTGGCTCTTCGATGTCGAACCAACCGAGGCCAGCATGCCTGCGCGGCTGTTGCTGGTTCGGTACACGGAAACATGGTTACGCATTTGGTTTCACTCTCAAGTTCAGGCAGGTTACTGCTCGCGGGAGCGGATTACATGCTTGTGACATAACATAAGGGCTCTCCTCCGAAGTGCTATACTGTAGTAAGAATCAGGCTGCCACCAATCCATTGCGGAGTAGAACCTGTTCGATATATACTTGCATCGGCGCAGACGCCAGAGAAGCGATACGGTGTTTCGCCGTCAACCAAACTGCGCTCACTAAGATACCTACCCACACAGGCAACTGTCAGGTAAGATTGCGCCTGTGCACTACTTACACACGCGCCACGCTGTCGGTACACAGTGTAGACCAAAAGTCTGGCGGTGCAGGGGTTGGTCGTGCTGTACAAGTAGATGACGGCGACTCAGGGTTCGTGACAGGGGCTCGCACCTTCCTACTGCGTACGACGTACGATACGGTAGACTGCTAATTACTAACGGATACCTACCTACGTACCTAAGGAACGAAGTACGCTGCGTACGGATGCCTGGCTTTAACACCTGTGGATACTTTTTGTGCCGTGCTGTGACTGCGGAGTGCAGGAACCCAAGATCGCAAGATTGAAACTTTTAGAGATGGAAGCAACTACCTAACGCCATATGGAAAGGGACGGTACGGACCCACTGCCTTCAGTCACGGCGGCTTGTTCCCAAGGTCGAGCGCACAGATCTATCGATTACTTAGGTATCTGTTCCCCTCGAGCTACTTTGCCGTGAAGTCCAATCTAACTGAGTCACTACTTATGGCACACCTTTTGCAATTAAGTATGGTGCAGTAACCTTACCTAAGATACTACATAGGTGAGGTAGCTAGCTAGCTGCACGTAGGCGGCCACTTCTGTTTGTAAGAATTGGCGTAGCTAGTTACTTGATATCTTACCTGCAACCCCACTAGAGGCAGGCACGCAGAAAGGTAAGGATCGCTTTGTACCATAGGTACTCACAGAGCAGTTTCCTTGGGGCATGGGGGCTCAGGCCAGAGCCAGCACGTTTGCTCTTCCATCTTACCTACTGCCGAATACCTTTCCAAGGTATACGACTTGGACCCCAAGGCTGAATACTGAGCAGTGTGTAAGTTTCCAGATGCCGCGTTCAGGTAGGTAATTATGTTGCATCTGCGCATGCGCCCGCGTCTAGTGGAATACATAGGTAGCCAGCCTTGTCTCGTCTCTCCTGTTGAGGCGAAAATACACTAGGTGCCACGTTCATACAATGCCGCCCGTGCACTTGGCCTACACCCCGGTCTTTTACTTGGGTCCCGTCTCCTCTCCTTCCACTCGCCGCCAGCCGCTTCCTCTTCAGGTCCCTCCTTTCCTTCCTCCACCTCCACCAACTGTAAACAGACTCCTTTCCCTCCTCTCCCTCTTCCTCTCGCCGTTATCCGCCGCGACCGGATCTTTCGCTCACCTACGCGCGCAAGACACGTCGCAAAGTCGTCCAATCACCAATATCCAGCATCGCAACTGCTGCCTCTATCTATAGGTTTCAAAGACCTGAGCACCCACCTGCATCTGCCTGTCCGACTGGACGCAGCACGCCGCAAAGCCAAATCCCAGACATTGCCTTAGGTAACCCGCTTGTTGTGCTCTGCACCAGCTGGTCGAAGGGGGTCCAATACCGCGAGCCGCCAAATTTTCCGAGCGTCAACCACGGTCCATAAGCACTTTGGCCAGGCCCATCAACCAATCCACCGCCGGCCTCGGGCTGCCTTCGTCAACCAACTCTCATCGACGCGCACCTTCGTGCCATCCTGCCGTCGCCGCCAACTCTCCGCCCGCCAAAACCTTTTGTCACTCCCCCGAGAAACACCCGTACGCCTCAAAAGTAAAAATGTCCATGTATCCGCATCGCGCGATGGGCGCGGTGCCCCCCAACAACTCGGCTCGGTTGAATGAGTTGCTCGAACAAATCAGGTCCGAGTTTGATTCGCAAATGCGCACCACCGAGGGCTACGAGCACCAGAGTAAGAAACAACCTCTTTAATCACGCCTCGCTACGACTCTGGCTAAGATGGACATTGCAGTTCAAGCTCAAGTTCAAGAGATGCAGCTAGTGAGAGAAAAGGTCTACGCAATGGAGCAGGCCCAGCTGAACTTGAAGCAAAAGTACGCGATATAATGTCACCCTACACACTGTGTTTTGCGTCTAGTACTGACGACATGCCGCCCAACAGATATGAAGAGGAGATCTCTATGCTCCGCCGCCAGCTCGAGGGAGCTCGTGGCAACGCTCCTCCCAGCATTGGCGGGCCTCCTCCTCACGCCGGTCCGTCGCAACAACCGCCCTCAATCGCTCCCGGCAGCGGTCTTTTCAACGGCATCATGACCGGTGGTGGCCAAGGCCAGCTTGCCCCCCCTCCTCCACCTCCTCCCCAGGACCAGCAGATGGGCCCGCAGCACCAGATGGCCCAAGGCCCCCCCGGCCTCCCGGTGCCGCCTCCTCCGCCTCCACAGTCTCAGCAGCCTCCTTTCCAGCAGTATCCCCAAGGTCCCGTGTCTAACGGCCTGGCGTCTCAACCGCCTCAGAGCACTGCATCCCCCGGCCCTGGCAGACGTGGCATTGGAAGGCCCCCCGCCGCTGTTGGCCCGGCTACTCCCCAGATCAACACGCCAATTCCTTTCCCCGGCGCGACCCAGTCTCCGCAGGTCAGCCATCCGACTCCCGATCACGCGCGTATGGGGGGCCCCCATGTCCCCCCCGTGGGAAACGCCCTTGGGGATCTCGACCCTGACCGCCTGCCTCCCCACTCTAAAAAGTCGGGTCACGACTGGTTCGTCATCTTCAACCAACATGTCCCGCGCATGCTTGACGTGGACCTGGTGCACACGCTTGCACACGAAAGCGTGGTTTGCTGCGTACGTTTCAGTCATGACGGAAAGTACGTGGCCACCGGCTGCAACCGATCTGCGCAGATCTACGACGTTCAGAGCGGAGAAAAGCTGTGCGTACTCCAGGACGACAGCGTTGACATCACGGGCGACCTCTACATCCGCAGCGTTTGCTTCAGTCCCGACGGCAAGTATTTGGCAACCGGCGCCGAAGACAAGCTGATCAGAGTCTGGGATATTGCCTCTCGTCAAATTCGTAACACCTTCTCAGGCCACGAGCAGGATATTTACTCCCTCGATTTCGCCCGCGACGGCCGCACTATTGCGTCTGGCAGTGGTGACAGGACTGTCCGCCTCTGGGACATCGAGCAGGGCTCCAACACTCTCACCCTCACTATTGAAGATGGTGTGACTACCGTTGCCATCTCCCCCGACACCAAGTACGTCGCAGCTGGATCGCTCGACAAGAGCGTTCGTGTCTGGGACATTCACCAAGGATACCTCTTGGAACGTCTCGAGGGACCAGACGGTCACAAGGACAGTGTTTATAGTGTGGCATTCTCTCCTAATGGTAGAGACCTTGTCAGTGGCAGTCTGGACAAGACGATCAAGATGTGGGAGCTCAGCACGCCTCGTGGCCTGCCCAACCCAGGCCCCAAGGGCGGGCGTTGTGTAAAGACATTTGAGGGTCATAGGGTAAGTAAACCAAGCATGAAGAACATCTTTACATCTTCGCTAACCGAGACTACAGGATTTCGTTCTGTCGGTTGCTCTCACTCCCGACGCCGCTTGGGTCATGTCTGGTTCCAAGGATCGTGGGGTGCAATTTTGGGATCCTCGCACTGGCGCGACGCAACTCATGCTTCAGGGCCACAAGAATTCGGTCATTTCGGTCGCCCCAAGCCCCACGGGAGGCTACTTCGCGACTGGTTCCGGAGACATGAGGGCCCGTATCTGGTCCTACCGAAGTGTGCAGTAAGGACTGGACAATCCAAGCGGGATGACGGATGCGTTTACCAGAAGCAGATAAAAGCGAAGAGAGAAACTGACATGAGGATGAGTCGCGGGTTCGAGTTAAAGTATATGTTCCGTGGAGACTTTGTAGTAGGCCACAAGCTTGGATAAGTTGTAACTATAACGGAAGTCTATCAGGGTGCAGTCGGCCGCAGGCGTCGAGTTTAAGGGTCTTGAGTCTGTCTCCGTACAGGTGTACAGCCGCGCCCAACAGTCAGAATATGGCGACGGAGGCGAAAGGGCAGGGACGTTGTATTCTCAGAGCAAGCTGCCGCCGCTGTTGACAGTTTCTAGTTTGGGGGCGTTCAATTATTTTCCATTTCCGGGTTGATTGATACTATATGAGAGAGCTGAAAATATCCGAGAACGGGTCGCTCTTTTTCGTCTTCTTCGTCTGGCTCTTGTGAGGCCTCTGTTCCATGGATCGTTTCGCAGATGCCGTACCCGTGGTCGTAACAGTTGGCTTACGTTTCTTGGCCGCTATCCGGATTTCGGGCTCTTGAGCGTGTTCTGGCGGCGATGGCGGCGACGGCGGCGGCGGCAGCGTAGATTGTGGCCGAGTTTTTACGGACAGAGACAGCTGGTCCCGAGAAATGATCTCGCCGAAGCCTCTCGGGTCAATTTGAGCAGTCTTGTCGACTATCTTGGGATGCGGGAGCTTGGGAGCTTCAATATCCCGGGACAACTGCTCGTCTTGGGGGTCTGGTGGCAGAAGACGGGTGACGACGGAATTTATGCTGGCCAAGACGCCTAGGAGAACCAGGCCGAGGGCGGCATGTTGGTTATCTGCAGCCAACTGCGTGAAAGCTCTGGCGACTGTCAGGACGTGGTGTATCGTGACATGAGGATCGGCCTCGTCGCCTTTGTGAGTGACGTAGTTAGTCGAGACTTACAAAAAGGACAATGGTATCGTCGACTCGACAAATTTCCGGGCTTGCGAGGTCAAGTCGTGATCTAGCGCCTTCCCGTTTCTGGACAGCACTTGCGGCTGGCTCTGTTTTGCTCTCTTCAAGTTTCGAACCTGTAGGCTAAGGAGGTATACGGCGAGGGTATCATCTAGTTTCCGCGCGCAGCGACGCAGGAGGCCGAACTGGGTCCACCAGGAAGCGACTCGATGCTGGTTCTTGTTGCGGCGGTTGAAGCTGTCTAGGACCTGAAGGGCTGAAGACAAAGTTGCTGTACATTGTGATAATGCGTCATGGTGGGAGGATGCGTTGACTGGCATTGTTGGCGACTCCATCGCGTTTCGCAGAAAACGGTAAGATGAATAGGACTTTTGATGGTCGGTCGTTGGAAGCTAAGAGAGCCCCTGTCGATTCTTTCTTGTTTTTTCTTTCTTTCAGGGGCCACTGCTGCTGATGGTTACCTAATAACCACCTTTCTGATCCAGCAGACGGCCCGCATTCTGCTAGGCTACTTACTACCTAGCAAAGCTTAAATGTCAATGTTTGGCTGGGCGTAGTCAGAGAATTAAAGTAGACCTAAGAACTCGCATTGTTCTGCTTGACTAGCTAGCTACCTAGTTGGTAGCAGCTTGTTTCGAAAGGGGTCATTTTTAGTTATTTATTTTTAAAATCTCGCCGTCGAAACACGATTGTCCGCTAGCTAGGCAGAAACAGCGCCGGAACAAAGGAAACCGCAGGACGACTTGGGTGACTTCTCGCCACGCTCCGCTAGAGTCGGAATTGGCAGCAATGGACGATAGGGTGGGCGAAGCAAGGCTCCAGCATGGCGATGGTAGAGTTCGCAGCACGGAGGAAAGCTCTGGAGGAGCAACCATTTGTCGAAGCAGCACAACTCTTCAAAGTCTACACAATACCGTACCAAAATGGAAGAAGTACGCCCAGCATGTCCTTGTTATAGTGATCCATGGCGAACTTTGGAAAAGAAACTGAACTTGGGAAGACTCTGACGGTGATTAGTAGACATGCCGAGACAAGAAAGACACTGTGAAGTGGAACAGTCAAACGTAGTTGAATGCCCTTCCTTGCCTTTGGTATCTACCTTAGGTAAGTCCGGATAAGTATGAAGGTAACCATACGAAGTGCCGAGATAAGGCACCTGTACTACCTACTTGGTGGTATGGGTAAGTTTAGCAACGCTGTGAAGTACCGCCCCACGGCCGACGCGGTATAGCAGGGGCTTCCGAAAAGGGTATCTGGTGTGCCGGGTCACGTGAGGGTCACAGTAGTATACATTACTGCATACAAGTACTTGGGTAGAGGCTACCTTAGGTTGATACCTGCAACAGGCGCTTCCTCTTACAAGTAACTAAAAGTGGAGGTCCGGTGCGTTCTCGATGCAACAGAAGAAGATGAGATTTCCCGTCCAGCGCAGCCGTACAGACGCAACTACCCCAGGCATAGAAGCCAGATATACGACTCACTACCTACCCAGGAGGGGGGGGGGGGGGGGGGGGGGGTTTCAATAGTAGCTAGATTGACTATTACTACTAAAGGACTAACCTATTCATATTAAATACTATTTAATATATAAATAAAAAGAAATCCTTCTACTCTCTTATATATTAATTATAATACTATTCTTACTATTTATTTGAAACTAGCTACAAAAGATACTTTAGTAGTACCTTAATAGTATTATAATAAATTTGAAGAATTTATACTTAAAGTGAAAATTCTTTATTAAACTATAGGGGTAGTAGTTATATAAAGCCTTAATAGTAATATCTTATATAAACCTTAAGGCTTAGGTTTATAATATACCTCCTTACTACCCTTCCGCCTTATTATTATAATAAAACCTAATATTAATAACTTTAATAATATACTAGTAATATCTAGTTATTTAAACTAGCCCGACTAATTAGAAAAATCTACTAAAATACCTCCCCTAAGTACTATTAATATTAAATAGTCCTACTAATAAGAAAATTCAAATACTACTAATATTAAATAGTTCTATTAATAAGAAAATTTATATTATATTTACCCTAAGTAATCCTATACTATATTCTTCTTATTATTAATTTATAAAAAACCCCTTTTTTCCCTTCTTATATAAACCTATTTCTCTTTCTTTAGAATTATATAAGTTCCTATTTTATACTTATTATAATACTACTATTTCGCTACCTTTCTACTTATACTTCCTTTTTTTATATTCTTTTTATTACTATATCTACTACTATTACTACTAGTTCTAAACTTCTTAAT
>QAPF01000647.1:0-22237 GCA_004367935.1 Colletotrichum sidae | reverse complement strand
TTATTATTATTATTATTATTATTATTATTATTATAATAATAATAATAATTTTACTAACTATATAGAAGGTAAGTATTAGTAGTATTAGTACTAGTATTACTCTTACTTTATATAGAACTATAATTTTTACTACTCTATATAGGTATTATGGATTGTATAAATGCTATAAATTGTATAGAAATATAAGTATTACGAATATCATTAGAAGCAACATAACCACTATAGCTATTGTATATAATAAGTAGTATTATTATAATTAATTGCTATGATAGTTGGTATAAGGTTAATTGCCGTAGCAATTATTATAATAATTGCCATAGTAGTAGTTACAGTATTAACTACTATAATACTTACTATAATGAATAAATAATGATATTATCATTATTACTTTACTTTTAAACTGCAGTCTACATACTCATCTAACTTATCTAATTAATTTAATTAGTAATTAAAAAGGATAAGATATTTAATAAGAAGGAATTGAAAGAAGAAGTTTTTAAGCCTGAAGTTCCTATTTCTCTAAACTAATAAGCAGGGGTTTTATAAATAATATATATAAGGTAATTACTACCCTCTTTAGTAAAGTACCTCTTGTTTTATAGTATTTTCAGTAAAAATAATATATAATAGCTATAGCTTTATAATGTATTATAAATTTACTTATAGTAGCCTTATTATTATTAATAGGTTTTTTAACTATAGCCTTATTACTTATAATAGTTAATACTGATTATATTACTATGTATTATAAAACAAGTAGTAATAAGTAGTTAATGCTGCATTTTTTAGGCTAGGTAAGCCGTTTTTAAAAGCTATAAGTAGCTAAAAGGTAGTTTTATTTAATAAATATAGATATATGAGGAAAGAAGGTTCCTATATGTGACTACTACTTATAGGTTCTTATAGTAATAGAACGGCTGATTATATAGTTATACGCTTATATAATCTCTGGAAACTATTTTGTAACAATTATATTATAATGTAAAGACCTTATAGTAGTTTATAAACCTAAGGAAACTATAAATACCTTCTAGTAATTTAGAAATTGACTAATTAGTAGTAATTTCTAACTTCTCAAAGTTATATAAGGAACCTTTCCTAGTTAATATAACAAACCTAATATACTTAATTATTATAATAGAAAACTTATATTCTTTAAAGTCTAGCTTTAAACTTATATTAATAAAGTAACTGAATATTCAATAGACCTTTTCTTTATCTTCTCATTATATATGATTAGTATAAGAAAGTATATCATTAATATATACTATAATAAAAGTATCTAACAACTACTATAAATAAATACGAATATACTATTAGAATATAATAAAAGTATTAGTAAGACTAAAGAAGTATACTGTTTGATCAAAGAAACTATAAAATATTTAGAAACCTATTTTCTCTTAATTTTCTTTCTTAATATTAATATCATAAAAAGGCATAATTAGATTAAGTTTCAAATATTAATAAGCTATAGTAACTCTCTAGAACGTTACTAATATAAGAGGGAAAAGGTAAGAGCTTTGTTTAATTATATTAAAAGCTTTGTAATCTGTATAGAAATACATTTTTCTACCTAATTTTTTTCCTAAGAAAACTAAAGTATTAGTAGAAGAACTACTTATTTTAATAAATCTTTTATTATATAAATTCTCTAAAGCTTTTTTGAATACTAGGAATTCGTTTTATAATATATTATAGAAAGCTTTCTAAAAGAAATTAGGTCTTTATTTTTTATTATTAAGAATTAGTAGGATATAATAGTTTATTCCTAATTTACTAGGAAATAATCAGTATATTATATTCAAATGGAAGAAATCTAGGAATCTCTTTAAGATATTTATAGACAGATAATCTCTTACGTCTACTTCTACTTTTAGATTTAATGCCTTTTTAATACTTATTAGACTAATAGATATAGCCTAGTAAAACTTAATATTTTACTAGTATACTATATAATATACTAGTAAATAAATATAAATCAATTAGTATTAAATAGGTAAACTATTTAAATCTTTTCAAATTATACTAATTTATCTTGATATTCTAAGTAAATTATAATATCACTTTTCCTAGACAATATCTATTTAACTTTAGTATTATAAACAATAAAGTAAACTTCTATTTATAATTACCTAAAATATAAAAGTAACCAGAAACCTTCAACTATATAAGTATAGATTGTTTATATATAATTACTAATTTCCAATACTAAAATAACTACGCCTTGAATATTTCTAAATAATGACTTAATAGTATATCTTCTTATCTAGTTTTTTAATCTATGAATCAGTATGGAATAAGGTTTCTTTATAAAAGAAGTATTGATAATAATATGGAAATTATAACTTATATCGATAAATATATTAAAAGAGTAACTTCTATTTATTTAGCTGAAATAGTAGTTAACTTCTAATTACTTACCTATTCTTTTCTTTTCTATTCTATTATTCCTAATTCTCTTAGCTCTAAAGCCTTATTTTACTTTAGAGTTCTTTTATTCCTAAATCCTAATGATTACTAAATAGGAGAATACTATCTTCCTAGTAATCTCTAGTATATTTTATAGTAACTATAGTTTTTATAACTCTTATATTAACTTTTTTAGTTTTCTTATACTATTTAATTCTTATAATTATAGCTTTCTTTATTATATTTATAATACTTACAAATATCTTAGTAATATTTAGACTATTTCTTAGGAGTAGAAAAGAAGTTATTAGAACTTCAATATTATTATTACTTTTCAACTATTCTAGTTATTATAATATTGTTTTGTATATTATAAATAGTAGGTATCTAGTAGAATAAGTAGTAATAAATAAATATCTCTCTTATATACTTATAGTTCTAGATTATATTTTAAACCTTTAACAATTAGGGTTTATACTTTATAAGAAAGTTAATTATAATAAGTAATTCTTTAAAATAGAAGAATGATATGATTTCTAGTAAAGAGATCTAGACTATATCTAGCTATATATACTTTCTAGTATTACTTTAGGCTTTCTTAAATTAAAATAAGAGAACAATCAAATAGTTCTTTCTTTTCTATTAAAAACTATATAACTAACTAATAATATAAGGCTTGCTATCTAGGTTTAGGTAAATCTTATGAAGATAACTTATAGAATTATCTAAGTTACAAGAGTTCTTTAGTCTTCTAATTGTATAGAACATTTTAACTTTTTACTAAAAACTAGAGTCTTAGTAAGAATAGATTAAGTATTAGTATTCCTAATTATTATTATAGGACATAATAAGTAATTTTAACTTTAACTCTTATTTACTAAACGTATGCTTAGTATTTCTTCTATTTACCTAAGAACTTTCAAAATAGGGGAAAGAACTTCTTCTAGCAATTAGCTACTAGTAGAAGTATAGTAGTATTATTAATCTTAAAAGCTAGTATTTGAATAAATATGATCCTAAGAGTTATAGGGTATTTTAATATAAACTAGAAGTATATATTATAGTAATTACCTAGTAGCTATTATTCAGTATAGTATTTTGTTTTATTAATTTATATATAAAGTTGCTAATCCTCTAATAGAGAACCTTGAAGTATACTATAAGTACTATTTGAATGGTTTACTTATAAAGTTACTACTTATAGTGGTGTCTTAGGTAGTTCTAGTATTTTTTATTATTCTTTATATTAGTTAATTAGTTATGTATTTTATAGTATTATATTCTAGATACTTTATTCATTTAAATTATATATTTAACTAGTAAGAAACTATATTTTACTTAGTATTATCTTTATCATGAATACTATTAAGTTCTAAATATGTAAAAAACTAGATTTAGGTTTATTTAACTATAAGTTATGTTAAATAATCTTTATCTAGAACTAAGGAGTAAAAGAAAAACCTTTATAAATACTTAGACAAGTCTATATATATAGTACTACTTAGGACTTACTAAAGTCTTACTTAGGTAAGAGGGTTAATATTAGATACTTAGGTATAGACCTAGCTCGTTATCTAGGTAAAACTTATAATAAGAGTAAACAGAAAGAATTACTAGTATAATTATACTATACTAGGAAGTATATGATAATTATTCATATCACTATATATATAGTAATATATTTTCTATACTTTACTAGTAATAAGAACTTAGTATTTAGTATTAATTATAGTTCAATATATAGTAGTTAGTAAGTAATTATCATATTATAAATCTAGAGCTTTATATAATACTATATACTACATAATATAATAATAATAATAACGAATAACTAGAATACTACTTTACATCTATACAGTAAGACTATATATATATTACTCTCGAGATAAATGAAGAACTTCAGAAATTTATATTATAGTAAGTAGCATAGATTTTACTTATAATATAGTTATTTCATTTTAGAAGATCTTCGAATATTCAAGATTCTTTTACATTTAAATTATTATATATATTTCTTTACATTTACTTTATAAATACTTTGTAAAGCTTAGTATTCTTGAAGAAGAATACGTTATAGTTAATATTATAGAATATATGTAGTTATATAAGTATTACAAGCTCTATAAAGTTTAGTAGATTAATATAGATAATCATATTACTAATATTTTTATTAAGAGTATACTAAAGTAAAGTTTTAAGAAATCTGTTAATTTGAATATATAACTATTTAAATAGAAAGATCAGTAATTTAAGTAGAATAGATAAATCAGTATTTAAGTATTATTGAAGTATAGCTTACTAAAAAATACTATTTTTGACATCAATATAGAGGTATTAAAGTATATAGTAAAAAGAAAACGTTACTAGTCTTAGTTATAACATATTATTAGATATATAATAACTAGATATATAGTAATCAGTAAGTAATTACTATATTCTAAATCTAGAGGTTTATATAGTATTATATATGATATAATTTTATAATAATAATAGTAAATTATTAGAATACTATTTATATTTATACAGCAAGATTATATATAATATATATTACCCTCTAGATAAACTAATATAGCTATATATTTTATATGAAGCTTTACTTTAAGTAATTTAAGTAAAGTAAGGTTTATAGAAATAGTACTAGTATCTAAGGTTTAACTAGTATAAACTCTGCCCCTTAAATACATTGTTCCTAATCAATAAGACTTATATTTTTATATATTCTAGCTAGCTGTATAATATAATAATATATAGACATATCTATACTTTTAATTCCTAGTATTGCGATAGAGATATTTTGGTATATTCATAGACCTTTCTAATAATTCTTTTTTATTCATATTATTATTAACTTTAATCTTTAATTTTAATTTAGTTTTCTATTCAATTAAAATCCCATGATTTCATTACCTTATTTATAATCTAACTTTCTTTCTTTTAAAAATTTCTGATATTCGTTGAATTTTAACTAATGTCTTTATTTTAAAGAACCTCAGTAGTATTATTATAGTAGCCGGCTGAACTTCGGAGCGCACAGACATTTCTTGTTCGCAAAGCGGCGCATTACCAAAATGCCTCTGTCGCAATACCAGGAATCCACACTTTTGCGTGTGCGACAAATTGCAACAACAGCCGAGGTGGCATCCCTTTTCCGCTTGATCTCGCTATGAATGTGCTACACTCTGGCTTTTATGCGCCGACAATGATGTGCTTCGTTCGTGGCCTTTTCCAAGATTGGCAGCGCCTGAATCTGAAGCTTTAAAGGTTTCGATGGCCTTGTGTCGGAAATCCGTTCGCCTATTTGGTCCCGGCCTTACTGACTGACCGAAGATGTTTTCTTTTACACTATGTATATGAGTGGAGACGGGCTCAGACTCGATTGAGACGGCTGGCTTGGAAAGCGTCCCTTATTCTCATGCTCATCTCTGTTACTATGTAGAACCAGCAGTAGACTTTCGGCCCTAGTCAGACCTTGATTCCTCCCACTGAGCGACACGCTTGCTCAGAGCGGCATCGCTGGTGTCTTAGTTGGTGTCCCTGGCACAGGTACAAATATCCGTAGGTGGCTCTGAGGCGCGGCATGGTGGGCCCCCATCCCGCATACGCATACTTGGTATGTACAGGGTCGGCTTACGGCCGGCAAGGTCGACGACGGGTGATGGAGTTGGGCTTGCTGGTTCCAAGGGTGTAAGAACGTTCTGCGGAGAAGGGGAGGAGGGGATCACGAGACGGGATCAAGAGAGAGTCAGGTCGGTGGTGGCGGCGCCGCTGCCGCCGCTGCAGAGGTGCTTTTTTGTTTGTTCGGACCTAGAGGGACGAATGCGAACGTCAACGCCGAACATGCTTTCCTCACCCCGTCCGGTTGCTCCTCCGAACGCCGATACAAGCTGTCCCGCTTGCCCTCTCTCTGCATTCGGCCATGGCATTGTCGTCCTTTCCCTTTAATTATGAGCTTCGGGCGTTGCGTCGACTTTGTTTTCTTAAACTTGAGCATCCTCACCGCCATCTCCTCTTTATGCTACTCTCTAGTCTTTGGGAGCTTGCTCCGTTATGCATCTCGTCAGTACTTTACCGCAACAGCCGTCCTTCACAATCCATCTCTGCAAGCGCGATCCAACCGCCTCTGGTGCTCCTGGTTGGACGTTGACTTCTCGGACAGTCGACCGGCTTAGCCAAGGCCATTCAGCAGTTGAGCGGTAGGCATTCTTCAGCTTGCAAAGTATCGATGTTTTCGTGAATCACTTGGCCTCCTGTTCCAGCCAACCCAAGGTCTTGTTCTTATTTCTTCTTTTGACGCCTTTCTTGATCTTTCAACCCTGCGACAAAAGCGCCGCTTCCCTGCCGACAACGACAAGATGGGCCACACAAACGAAGATGTCGAGGCCGAGCTCCCACCAAACCACCAATTTCGAGACGCCTCATTGTCGCCATGGAGGTTTTGGCTGCTCAGCATAGGGTAACGATTCTCCCGTATTGTAACTTCGCTCAGGCTCAGCCGTACTGACAGGAAACCAAGGCTATGTTTGGGCTTGTTCCTCTCCATGCTGGACTCGTCAATTGTAGCCACCAGTCTGTATACGATAGGAAATGATTTTAATTCGATGGATCGAATCAATTGGGTGGCACTGGCTTATACCCTGACGTATCTCAGCTGTGCCGGCCTGTTCGCGCGGGTCTCTGACGTTGTTGGCCGACGCAACGCCTTCCTCGCAAGCTTCGTGATATTCTTCGGCTTCTCCCTCGGTTGTGGTTGTTCTCGAAGTATGGAAGAGCTCATCGCGTGTCGTGCAATGCAGGGGCTGGGGGGCTCAGGTTCGTCCGGGTCGGTTCCCTTCTTGTACCAAGTCTTAATTCGGGCGCAGGTCTCTACTCCATCACGATGATCATTTTCCCCGAAGTCAGCCCCCGACACCTTCGGCAACATATCGCTGGTCTTGTTGGCATGGTCATCGCGAGTGCCGGCGTACTTGGTCCGGTTTTAGGCGGAATTCTCACTCATTACACCTCTTGGAGGTGGGTATTTTGGATCAAGTACGTGTTTGTCGACAAGCAGATGCGTGGACATCCTGTACCACCACGGTGCCCTGCTTGCTAATTTATCGTCAGTGGTCCGATCGGTTTTGCTTCCATGGCCGTCTTCTACTTTTCGTGGCCTCGGGCAGAGCATCTCCCAGACTTACAACGTAGGTCTTGGAAACAACTCGACTTTGTTGGGTCGTTTCTCCTCGTAGCAGCCTCGGTGCTTGTGGTATTCTCATTCCAAAATGCTGGATCGGACGAGAGCAAATGGCACCAGGCTGTATTCATCGCTCCCATCACTATCGGTGGCCTTTGCTTCCTGGCGTTGGTCGGGTGGGAGGCACTCGTTGCCCGATTCTGGGAGAGGAGCATCATGGCTGCAATCCCGATGCGGCTCCTATGCAACCACGTCTACGTCGCCGCCATGCTCAACACGATGCTGCTAGGGTTTCCATACCTTCTTACCGTGTTCGCTTTCCCGGTTCATCTGCAGATTGTAAAGGGGAAAAGCTCTTTGCTGGCAGGCGTCCTGCTATTGCCGATGCTGGGGGCAGTCGCACTTGGCAGTACTCTCGCGGGACTGGCCAGCAGCAATCGAAACTTGCTCTTCGAGACGATGCTGGTCGCCAGCTGTTTCATGACTATTGGATGTGGTCTTATGACGACGTTATCTTCGTCGATCGAGCTTGAGCCCAAATCCTTGGGCTTTTTAGCCATTGTTGGTTTCGGCTTTGGACTATCGGCAACGTCATCCACTATTATGGGTACGACAGAATCTGAGATTCCAGACCATGGTGAGTGTGTCATCAGGCTGCATGTGTGTAGGCTCCTTGCTGACGATAGCCAGCTCCAGCACAAGGAATCATGGCGCAGGTGCGTATCCTTGGCGGCAGCCTAGGTATTGCCGCATCGACAGCAATACTGGGCACCATGATGACAGAAGAACTGTCAGGGCCTCTCAGCACGGAACGCATGCCTTTGGTTCATGGGACGGGGACGAGTTGGACTGATTCTCAGACAGCAGCAGTGAGGCAGCTATACGTAGGCTCATTTCGTCAGGACATGAAAGTGGGCGCTATCCTGTCGGGCATAGCCATCGTCACAAGTCTAGGCGCATATCGACAAAATCGGGTCTCAATTGAAGAGCAACGGCGTCTTCACATGATGAAGGAGACAGAAAGAAGAAGGGCGTCAGCAACAACGACGCTCGTGTCATCGACAGACTGAATCTGGGGCGGCTGCTTTTTGTAGCTGTTAGTATCCGAGGCGGTGGACTCTATTAATAGAAAGTGTGACAAAAGAAACTTATTATATATATAAGTGATATTGTTGAATACTATAACTAAAAGCTTAGGATCTAGACTTTTAATTAGGTAAAGATAAGAATTTAAAAGAAGATTATAAAGAGTAACTAATAGAGAAATCAACTACTAAGTATAAATAATATAGTAAAAGATTAATTTCAAACTACTGTACTTTTATATTGAAAAATTAATTAGAGTAAACAAGTGTACTAGAAAAGAATCTATTACTTAAAAAATGAAAATTTAAGTTATTATAAGAGGTTTATTTAAATTCTAAGTAGAATTAAGTTAAGTAGGAATTATGTTATATAATATAGCTCTAAATATTTAAAATAACTCGAAACTACTACCTAAAGTTAGTAAGGTTTAGTTTAAATAGTATTTTTATTAATAAATATTATGTATGCTCTATGCTTTTACTAAGACTTATTATAATTTTACTAGAAACAAATTTATATTTATAACTATTAGGTTAAATACAGTACTAAAGTAACTAAAGCTATAGGAAAAAGTAACTAAGTAGTTAACTTACTTATTTAAACTAATTTTATAACTTTTGTTCTGTGTTTAGAAGAATGTCTAAGTTCTTCACTCTATATATAGATTTAACTATAAATTCTACTTGATAATATTAGATTTATTCTAATATATAAAGAACTTCTATTTCTATTATTCTAATAGAAGTAATAAGACGTTCTACGATATTTCTATATAGATAAATAGTATAAAAATCGCTTCATAAATAGATACTTATCTTACCTTTTTACTTCTAGTAATTCTTAAGTAAATAAGGTAAATAAAGAAAGGTTTATTCTTTTATAGAGTACTAGAAGTAGTTCAAGCTATATACGCTGTAGTTATAGCGCCTTATTTACTATGGCTATAGTAGCTATTACGCTATAGCTATACTATAATATATACTACGCTTTAGCCTATATATTATAATTACTATATATTATATATTATAGTTATAGTAGTATATATACTATACTAAAGTATATATACTATAGTTATAGTGTTTTATATATTATAGCTATAATAGCTTATATACTATAGCTATAGCTAGAACTCTAAAATAAACCTTCTATATAAGTACTTTAATATAGTAGTATGGCTTTATTATTAGGAATAATACGCTTAAGAAGTAGAGTTTACACTAGCTAAACCTTAGGTGTTAGTAGTATTTCTATAGGTTTCATCTTATTTAAACTACTTGAAATAAAGCCTGAATTAATATATATAACTATATTTAATTATATATAATAAATACCAAATTTTACCTCCTGATTATATATAATAATTAAAAGTCTGATAATACTACGAAGCTATTAAACTAAAAGTATATATTATGATAATTTAATATGTTTTAAACATTAAGATATCTTAAAAAATACTCTTTTTGTAATTTTTAAAAGAGCTAATTAGTAAGTTACTTAATATAATACTTTTTAAGTAGAAACTAAAACGTATAATTTATAAGATTACATCAATTCTAAAATAACTATTGATTAAATATTTTTTTAAAGATTTCTTGAAAAAACTATTCTTAAGTAATTTTTTAAAAACTAAATAGTATTAATAAATTTTTAAAATATTGAAATTAAAGATTCTTAAAAATCTTATTCTTATAAGATTAGATTATAAAGAATATCAATGATTCCTAATAGATATTATTAAAGAAATCTAGATAAGAAATATTATAGATTTTATAAAGAAAGGTTTAAAAGCCTATATTCTTTTCTATAGATTTGATGTTTCAAAAGCTTAAGAATAGTAATATAAGTATAAAATTAAATCTATATAATAACTTAGATCTTTAGATATAGAAATAAAATATTTTAATATTAGTATTATTATATAGAAGAGCATATACTAGTATAAGCTACTAATCCTATAACTACTTTAGTATTATAAATAATTTATACTTCTAAAATGCTATTTCAATATATTATCAAATACTTTCATTTTTCGACTTAAATATCTTATTATAAGAATAATAATTAAAATATAATTTGGGAGTAATAAGATATAATATAGAAAGTTTAAATAGTTAATTATATTCTTTTTATTATTAAAATACTTTAGATTTACAATTTTATAATTTTACTAGTCTTCTTACTAATTAAGTCTTATGTATAAAGCTATATATTTATAATTTAAAATTATTTAGACTTTATATTTCTAAGTAATATTATTTTAGCTATTATAGAAGTAATATAATATCTCTTGAATGTTTTCTTATAAAATAAGATTAAAGAATATATTTAATATTATTATAGAAGTTCTGCTTATTATTTTAAATATTTAAAATAATAAGAGGTATTTCCAAGGCTCAGATAAACCCCTATATTTTTTAAAATATAAGCTGAATTATATTCTTATATATTATAACTATATATACTTTTAGCTAGCAGATAGAAGCTAAATATTAAATACTACTACTAAAGAGAAGATTAAATGATTATTAACCTTAGATTTAGACTTCTTGAAGAAGATTTAAAACTTTAGATAATAGTAATTATATAATTAGCCTTCTAACTAAAGTAGCTATAATACTATATAGTAAATATACTATAAAGAGAGACTTAAATAATACTTTCTCTAAGACTCTTTTATTTTTACTTTAAATATTTTATTTTATATCTTATAAGATATTAAATACTTTATAATTTTCAAGACGTTTGTATAAGAGACTATATTTAATATAATATAAGACTTATACTTATTAAATTCTATAGAAATACTAAAATCTTGATTATAATTAATAAAAGTAAAGAATTTACATTATATTTATATAATATTGATTTCTATATTATTCAAATTGTAAACCTTATCTCTTATTAATAATTATAGAAATAAGACTATTAATAACATATGAAGTTAAATTACTTATTTTAATTATAGAAGAGTAATTATTCTGAACTTATAACTATGAAAATTCAATTTAATTAGTAGGTCTTTAAATACTATATATCTCATAAGAAGATAACTATCTTAATAGTATAACTAGTAATAAATTAGTCTTCTCCTAAATATTACTACTACTAGTAGTATATTATTAATATTATCTAAAGACTCCTAAAAATAATAAATAATACTAATACTAATAGTTAGAATATATTAGTAGACAGCCTTTTAATTACTTTATCTTAACTATATAAGATATTTATATGATTAATAATTATTTAAAATACAATAGATATTAGTCTTTTTAAAAGGTATATAAGACTTATAATATGAATAAGGTAAAATATAATATCTACTATACAAATTATAAGAATACTTTATATATTCTTCCTTAAAAATATATTACTTTTAACTTTTATTACTATTATTAAAGCTATAGTAGATATATCTTAAATCTAATATTTATAAATAGAGCTATTAATTACTCTTAAGATTTTAATCTTATTAATTATATTGGAGCTATTATTATAAAAGTATTTATAAGCTTGATAATACTTCTTAAATATTAATATAATATTAATATTAAGGCTTTTAAATATAATAATAAGGTTTCTAAATATAGAAGTCTAGAATATAATCTATTTTTTCAAAGTATATATTTCAAGCTATTTATTCTATATACTTAGGGTTAAAATAGAAGTACTAAGTAAATTAAAATAATTATTAAGGTATATATAAAAGCTATAAAATATGAAAGTAAATTACTTTAAAAGTCTTAGTCTGAAACCTTATAAGTAGTAGTATTTCTTTGTAGTTAAATACTAATATATCTCTTAGGCTAGTAAATATTAAACTAGAGGCTTTATAAAGTTATTTAGAAAGATAATATTATAAAGCTAGACTTAATCTACTTCTATATTTATAGTTATAAGTATTTTATTCTTACTATAGATATAAAACTTATATATAACTATTTAATATATCTTAAGAAGTATAGTTCTATTAACTTTCTAGTTAGTTGTATTTTTACTAATTAATATTAAGTATAAAACCTATTTTGGAATAAAATTATAACGACTTATGACGTCTTTTTTAATCAAATCGTTTTTAATAGGAATTTAGTCTTTCTAAAGATACTTTTAAATCATTCAATTTTAATAAAGTTTCTTATTAATTATAAAAATAAATAATCATGATAAAGCTATTTCACAATAGTTTAATTATTTGTTTAAGCTTTCATAAAAAGTCTAATAAAGTAATTTCTATTAAAATAAAAAGTAATTATAGTAATTTGAAGTCTAATATTTATATAGTAGTCATTTCTAAGCCTTATAAAATATTATTTAAAATTATGAAATCTTTATTAATAATCCTTTTAGAGTTACTTCTTATATTCTTTCATAATCTTGTTTATATAGATAAGACTATAAGGAAGTAAAAAGTAGATATATTTAGGAAGAATTAAATATAAAGAATAAATAAAGTATTATATCAGAATAACTAAGAGATCTTAATATAAAACTTCTTTTAAAAGTAATACTTTTAGATATTTTAAAATATTCTAAAATACTTCTACTTATAATTATAAAATAATATAAATAGTTAATTAGAAAGGGTCCTCAAAATTTAACTCTTTTAAAAGTTTCTGAATATAAATATTATAATTTCTAATAATAAATTTTAATTATAAGGTAAATTAAATATTAGAACATATTTCCAATTTCAGAGAATAGAAATTCTTATTCTAAGAGTCTTATAATAGAAATAATTGTTATTATTTATATCTTACTTAATAACATTTATTTATTTATCTATTAAGACTATAGTAATAATTAAATAAATATACCTTAAGAATTATATTAAATTGTATTTTAGGAGTAAGATTAGTAAGACTTTTATAAAAAATTTAAAAGCTTCAAAATATTACTAAGTTTAAATAGTTGTATTAAAAGTCTTTAATCTATTTAAACTTATATACCTCTTAGGAACTTTTTAAAAGAAGCTATACCTAGTAGTCAGCTCTTACCTTATTTACTCTATAGATACTACTAGTATTAAGGAATTATTCCAATAGAAGAAACTTTAAGTAATAAGTATAATTAGTTATTATAATTACTAATAAATATAAGAAGTATATTATAAAGAGAAAGGATAAACTTATATCTATTATAATTACTTCTTTAAAAGATTATAGTTATATAATATTAATACTAACTAGTTAGTAGTAGTTATTACTAGCTATTAATAGTTACTAACTATTAATAGCTAATAGTAGGAGCTAATAGCTAGTAGCAATTACTACTTAGTTTATAAAATTAGAAGATATATAGTTTTAGTTATATTTACTTATTATAGAATTCAAACCTATTACTCTTATTATAATAATAAGAGCCAGCTAGACGTTAAACCACTATATCAAACGGGAATATTACCAAGTTTATATTTATAAACTTAAGAAATATAGATATCTCTTAAAATTCACAGCTTAATTAGGTATCTATAGTAATTAATAGTTATAAAATAATTATAAGACTTATATATTTATTCTAATAAATATATTATTTTAAATCTTTATAGTAATTACTAATTACTTTTCTTTAAGTTATTTTAATATAATATAGTCAATATCTTCATATATGTAGTACTTAATAAAACTATTTATGTAGAAATACTATTAGGTTATTAAATATTAGGTGAAGTCTAGTATTAAATAAAGTATTATATAATTCCTAAAAATCTCCTTCACTATAATCATACTACTTCGAAGTAAGTTTTAAATATTATAGTTTTCAACCTATTATAAGAAAGGTATATTACTAATTTAAGAGGTATATTATCTTCTTCTTCTATTTTAACAATTATATACTTTCTTCCCCTTTAAAATACTTTTAAAATACCTATATTATCAATAGACTTCTTATAGGAATGTTATTGTAAAAGAAGTAAAGATTTATAATACTTTCTTAATATTAAAGTTATTTATAATTAAGCAGTATAATAATTATAATTCTTATAAGTAGTATATATTGAAAAGCTCTTTAAATACCTTGTGAAATGTATATAATATAGAAAATATTTTTTGAAACCTTTAGAAAAGTTAAAAAGCTCTTATAATAATATAATTAAGCTTTTTATATAAGAATTAAATATTACTAATGAAATATTGATTTTATTAATTATACTATAGTTATAATAAGACTACATATTATTTATATGGCAAGCTAATTGTTATATTCTAATTAAAACCTTTTAGATGACTATTATATAAAAGTTAAATAAATAATATAATATTTTAATAGGATAAAGAATTTCTATCTTAAGTTTAACTATAAGGCTAGTAATTTAGATAATAGCCTTATAACTACTATAAATACTAGTATTATAAATAATAGTAATAATTAAAAGAATTCCTAAGTATATATTATATATCGTTCTAAAAGCCTAATAGTATTGTAAGTAAACAAATAAGATATTATTACTATTTAAATAATTAAAATAGAGTTTGTAATATTATCTTAAGTTATTCAAAAGGCTATTCTTACTAGTTATCTTATAATTATATTTAAAATAGACTTTATCATAAATATATTTAGTAGAAATAAGATATATAAATTTTATGCTACTATTTAAATCTAATAGAATAATGAGTAAATAACATATTTTAAAACTATTAAAATAATGTAACTATATATAGAACTATGATATATAGATATTTATAACTATTAGTTATAATAAGAAGCTTTATAGAGGTATTTTAAGATTAAATATATATTTTTAGGAGACTTTATAGCTAATAGTTTTATAAAGGTTCTCTAGAATTACTAATTTAATATATTTATTACTTAGATTAATATAATAGACTTATTAAATTATATAAAGTTATAATAAGAAGAAGAAGTTTAAGAAAAACTTCTAATATTTAAGAATTTTAATAAAACTTTTAACTATTAGTTAGCATTTATAAATCCTAAGTTATAATAATAATATAATTAAATAAAAGGCTTAGGATTATTAGAGGTATTTTTTAATTAATAAGAAGTATTTAAATAGCTTATAAATAGTATTATTCTTCTTATTATAAAAATAGAAGTTTAATAAGAATAATAAAATAGTAAAAAGAGCTTTTTATAAAATATAAATAGAAAGTTTAACTAGTATTAGTTAAAGAAACTAGCTTATAAGGAGAATCCTTAAAACTAGGGGGATATATTAAAAGTAATAAATTTAAGGGGTAGAATTTATATTAGTTAAACTTTAGATATTAATACTATTTCTATAAACTTCGTTTTATTTTAATTATTTAAAATAAAGCTTTATGTGATATGTATAGCTACGTTTAGTTATATATAATACATCCTAGATTTTACCCCCTAATTATATGCAATACTTATACTATAGTTAGTCTGCGTGCAATACTCTATTTAGAATATATGTAGGCTTAAGTATATAGGTTTAATCCTATTATATAGAGGTCTCAAGCGATTCCTTAGTTAATATATTAAGGTTTCTTATATGAAGAGTAATATGACTATAGTAACTCTAATAAAGGGCTATTAGTAATATATACTTAAGAGCTAATAATAGTCGGTTAGATATAACATACCTTTTAAATTTCAATACATAATAGTATTTATACTAATACTAACGTGTAACTAGTTGAAATAGTAATGACATTACTTATTACTATAGATAATTATACCTCTAGTTCTAATATTTAACCCTATAGTAGTAGAAGACTTTATAATAATAATTAGGGAGAGTTTCATTAAGGTTGGGATTTAATATATATAATTAAAAGTTATTATTAAAGTAATAGAATTAAGAACCTATTTGAACTTTTTGAAGATAGAATAAAATAGAGTACTAAGGGCTAGGTATTCTATAGTATATTACTTTTCTATATTTCTTTATAATAGAACTAAATTCCTTTTAAGATCCAAATAGCTACTTATAAATAGAGAAGTATACTATAAGTATAATAATATATACTAATAACTCTTATAATTAAGACTATTAGTTTCTTAAATTAAGTTTTAATAAAATTATCTTAAAAGCTATAATTAATAAATAATTTATAGATATTGAAAAACTAATTATCTAATTATCTTATAAGTTATTATATGAAGCTAAAACCTTTAGAGACTAACTATTAATTAGATAACATTTCAATATAAATATATTACTATTATAATAGGTACTAGATATTTTAGAATATTATAATAATATAATTATAAAAGCTTTAGAGATTATTAAGTTATACTAGAAATATCTATATCTATATCAATATTATTTATATATTAGGTATATTTGATATATTAAGATTATTTATTAATAAGAATAAGCTAAGTCTTATTATACTTATATAGAGATTATAAGTTACTTCATATTAAGAATACAAAACTTTCATATTAATAGTATAAACTCTTATCTTAAGGATATATAAAATTTAATTAATAAGAATATTAACATTATAGATATTAAGGTTATTATAAATATTTGAATAGAATACCTATAGTTAGTAGTAATTAAATATCTTGAGATATGTGAACTATATATAACTATAAAAGTATAAAAGTATAAAGATATAAGGTTATTAAAGAAAGAGTTATTAATTTTTTTTTAAACAAAGATTGATATAAAGTAGGTATACTAGCCACTATAGTCGCAAGAGGCTTAGCTTTAAATTAACTAAGAACTAGCTATACTAGTTAGTAGGGGGGTAGGAAGTTTAAAGTTATACTTTAGGGGGTAATATATCTACTAATAGTCGTAGTAGAAAGCGAGCTATTAGCCCCTTCTTTTCTTTGAACTAATAAGGATAAAAGGATTACTATATAGATTTATCTATAACATATATAGTATATATATATGATATAATAAATATAGATATTATAAATAAAGATAACTGGTTATGTATTATTCATATAATTAACTATTTATGATATTTACTAATTATAAATTAATACTAATTAGTAGTATTTATTACTATTAGTACTACTTATTGTTATTTAACTATAGATCAATGAGGAATAACCTAAAGAAAAAAGATTCTAATATTTCTTGAGGAAATTCCTGACAGCTTACATAGTAAAAATAAGTAATTTAAAGTTATTATAATTATATATAACTTTGAAATATTAATATAACTTCCAGAAACCTATATAGTAAAAATAGAACAAAAGGTAAGTTTATAAGAATTTATTAACTTAATATTATTCATATTTATTCTATAATAAACTAATAATTAAGGTTTCTACTAACTTATTAAAATAAGAATATAGTGATAAGTATAATAAGATTAATGTAAATAGAAGAGAAAGATCTATAGTAAATTACTATTTCTTACTACTATCTCCTAATATCTTATATATATTCAATAAGTAGAAAGATTATAAGAAATTAATTTAGTAATTATAATATTATAATAAACTTTCCTCTAATAATAATAACTTAAAAGTAAAAGTTATCCAATTTTAAGGAGTTAGGTTATAATATTCAAGTTAGTTTAAGATATTATATTAATAAGAAGAAGGAAGTTTTTAAAGAGGGTTTTATTTTATTTAGTAAGAAGATCTTAAGAAGTAATATAGAGAAACTAGTAATATAAAATAAATATATGTATTCTTAATATTTCTTCTAATATATTTTATAAATAATGTTAATAATGAGTTTTCTATCAGGATATTAAGAGAATTAGTAAGTTTATAGTAGTTTAATAAATAATATTAAAGTTAAAAGCATTTTGAGATCATTACTTATTATTCCTATTTCTAATTATTCTCTAAGTATTTATTTATATATTAATAATACCGAAGGCTAATTAATATTACTTATTAATAATATAAGGAGTATAAAATAAATATCTATATATATAAATACTTAGTTAAATATAATTACTAAGTATTTTAGAAATACAAAAAAGAAAAAAGATTATAGTTAATAGTAAGACTTGAAATATAAAAGAGAAGAATAATTATAAGAAGATATATATTAATTAAAGGAAATAGATATTAATTGAACGAAATAGATATTAATTAAACGAAATAGATATTAATTAAAGGAAATAGATATTACTACTTATCTAATAAATATAATAGCTTTTACTTTAAAATTCATTTTCTATAAAATATCTAGAGAAAGCATTTTTCTATATGTTAGTAAGTATATATAATAAAATTTATAATACTTATTATTTATCTCCTAGTATTTCTATTTATTATCAATAATATATCTATATAGTTATAATTATATAGATTAGATTGATAATAATATTAATCTTACTCTTATTATTAGCTAATGAACTATATTATTTCTATATTTATTATTGAGTAAAATTAGTTTATTTTAAATAACCTTTAAGAATACCAATTAGAAAATATATATAAAGTTCTATTAGATAGAGATTTCTGTTAAATAATTGTAATTTATCTCATAGTTATATATATTTCTAAAACTATAGTATTTAGAAATATATCTATAATCAAGATATAATAAAAATATACTAATTATAAATATTCTTCTAGTTTATTATTCTAAATTCTATTTTCCTTTTTAGATTCTATTAACAATCTTATAGAAATATAGAGTAATAACAATATAACAACTTATATTCATAAGTATAAAATAGTATTTTAATAAATTAAAATGGAAGTATCTATTTATATATATAAGAAAGTTACATTTAAATAATAAGGAAATCAAACTATACTTTCTAATAGAAATATAAGTATTAATAATATATATATTTACTATTATATAAGAAAATAATAAAGTAAGACTTCTATTTGAAAAACTTATAAAATATTTACTAAAGACCTTTCTATAAACTAAAAAGGAATATACTTTAATAAAATAAAAAGAAGAGTATTATAATTACTCAAGAATTATTATATTAATAGAAAAGTATATTTCTCTATAAGTAAAGAAATTTTAAAGAAGGAATTAGTAGAAATATTTAATAAGAGTATATGAATTTAATAGATAGAAGGAAATATTAAATTTAATTAGAAACACTACTATTATTTAAGATAAGAAATTAAGGGGATTTTGAAATATATTAAATAACTCCTAAATATTAGAGGGTTTATATTTATTATAAAATAATAACTTTCTCTACTAAATAACTTAAAATAGGAATAGTTCTAATTGAAATAATATAATTCATATTAATTACTAGGAGTATATTAATATTAACCTTATAACTAGTTAAATTAAATATTTAGATAATTATAATTATATTATAAATTCTTATTATAAGAAATAATCATAATTAGAAAGAATAATAGCTAAGATTATATAGACTTTTAAAACTCAAAAGATATTTTAAAAGAAGTTTTTAGATATCCCTAAAGTTATATCTTATTATTAACTAATTTTATAAGTAAATAAAAATATTATTTAATAAAATATATTAATTGAGTAATATATATAGAAGTAAAACCTATAATATTTCTAGATATAAAATATAGATATTGATTATTAAATAGATTAGTTTTAATCTTAGATAGAATTCTACTAGAAGAGTATTTAATAATATATTTACTAGGTAAGTATATATATATATATATATATATATATTATAAAGTATTAATTAGACTAATTAAAAATAACTTCTTAATTATTTAACTAATTATTATAATTGGAAATAGATATAGAATTCCTATAGCTTGTTAGAAGTATTATAGAGAATAAAAAGATATAAACCTTATAAAATTTATTAACAATTATAATTCTATGAATATAATTAAAATATTAAAAATAATAGTAATTAGAATTAACTTATTTAAATATATCTATTTAAACTTTTAAGAATTATAAGAGAAAGTTAATAACTAGATACATATAACTATAGGCTAAATATAAAATATAATTAATATATTTTATAATATTATTAATAAAGTAAAGCTAACTATAGATAAACTATATAAATAGATTATAGAAATCTTTAGAAACTAATAATAATAATTTAAATAAAGAAATACTTATACTATAGATTGAAATTAATATCTAGCTGACTATATATATAATAATTAGAAATATAGCTAATGTTTTAACTACTAGTAATTATATTGATCTCTATATTAAGTAAATAATAATCATACTTTCAAGCTATTTTAGAAAAAACTTTAAAATAGAAGTATATATAATAAGTATTAAATATGATTAAAACTAGTAATAAAATACTAATTAATAAAGTATATTACTAAAGAATATAAAGTAGTAATATTATACTTTAAGAAAGCATTAATTATTAATATAGAATTCGTAATAAAGATTACGATTTATATAAATAGTACTATATTAATAGAAATAGCTCGAGAAATATGATATAATAATATAAGTTAGATATTAGAAGAAGATTTAACTATAATTTACTTTACAATAACTAATAGTAAGGCCAAAACAGTTAATTTTAAGAAGCTTCTAGAGACTTTCTAAAATTAAGCTTATTATTATTCTATAATACTCGTTAAATTAGAAATCTTCCTAATTTTAAAGTTTTTTAAAATTATATTAAAAGATATGTTTTGAAATATAAAAGTAAGAAGATTACTTTCAAAGAGTAAATAATAATTACAAGCTTTCTAGAAGATTATATCTAATATTAAGCTTAATAAAACAACTTTAAAAATTAACATAGGATCTAGAGATAAAGAAGGTTTTATAAGTTTTCATATATCTTGAATCTTTATATATTTTAGAGATATTAACTTTAATATTATATCAATAATTATTCAACTTCTTTTTAATCTTTTAAATATAAAATAACTTTAAATTTATTTGAATAGTTTGAATAATAAAATTAAATAAGAAGGAGTACTATATATATAGAAATATATAATAGATACTTATAATTCTTAATTTAAGAGAATTCTTATAATACAAATATTAACTTCTTTATAGAAATAGAAATATAGTAATTTTATAAGAGATTTAAGTATTTTTATATCTAGAAGTTAAATAATACTTTTAATTAAATAGGCTAAATAGTAAATTACTAGTAAGATTAAAATAATAGAGTTTTATATATTTAGTTTTTCTACTTAATAGCTAGTTATAAGAATATAGCTAAAGGTTTTAACTAGGAAATATTTAGATATATAAGTAAGATCTATATTACTATATAGACTATTACTTAAAGGATTTAAGTTATAATCCTTTAGCTAAAAACTCTTTTTAATACTTTAGTAGTTATAACTAGCTAATTACTAAGTATATTATATAGTCTTATTAGTATATCTTTATAATTATCCCCCCTTCTAAAAACTTTAATCTCTAAAGTTATAATTATATATTTTCTAATATCTATTATAAGGCTTATATATTATTACTAACTATTCGTTATATAAAATATTTCTTTAATATCAATAATTATTCTACTATAGTATAATTATTTATTTAAGTAATATTTTATAGTTTGAATAATAGAATTAATTATTATTATTATTATTATTATTAGATTCCTATTTGTTCTTTTTGTTATTTGTAAATATATTTATTATTATCTTAGTGATATATTAATACTTTTAAATTTTATAGTATTATTCTAAGAGGAATAGTTCTTTAAATTCTGCTATAACCTTTTATATTATTTTACT
>QAPF01000646.1:0-21952 GCA_004367935.1 Colletotrichum sidae | reverse complement strand
TTTAAGATGTATTATAAAAACAACCTAAATATATATATTTACTATAAACCTCTATTCTATAAAATATTTTATAATATAAGCTTTTAAAATAATAATAAGAATATAGTATTATATTTATATTAAACTCTTTAATATATAATATATAATATTAATAATAATAGGTGGAAGTAGAGAAATTAGAAGTTAATTCTAATATAATTATAAGTATAATAAGAAAACAAAAGAATATATTATGAATTAATAAATAGGAGTTATCTATTTATGTTAATCTTAAGAATAAAGCTCTTTAGAAGAGAAATCTAATATTACAACTTAATAAGATTAGAATTAAATTATAAAACGTCTAGTAGCTATAAAGTATTTTATATATATAAAGAGAAGGATATAATAAGGATCTATTAGATTATAAGAGAATTATAATATAAATTATATAATATTAAAAGATAAGTAATTATTCTATAAGATAGGTAATTAATTAGTAAATCTCTAAAGTAATCAATAGAACTAAATAATTACTAACCTATAAGTAATAATTACTTCTCATTTTTAGATTAATAAAAAATAATATAATATTAATAGGAATAAGAAGGCTTATAATATTATATATTTATATATAAAATAAGCTTAAGTCTACTTAAAGTTAGACTTCTATAGTTCTTTAGTAATTAACTTTATAATTATCTTTTAGATACTTCTAGCCTTATTCTTATAATTATCTTATAACCTTCTTATTAGATTTACACCTAATTACTATGAGTTTTAAAGATTTAATCTTATTAATATAATAATAATATTATTACTTATATATCATAACTTCAACTTACTACTAACAGACTTATTTCTATTAGACCTAAGGCTAGCTATAATATCAAGCTACAACTTATTATAGAAACTCTTATATAACTTATACTAATAAGTTTATATATCTAGTTATTACTCTATCACCCTATATTACCTATATATTTCTAGATTAAAGCTAGGTCTAAACTAAATATTATACTATTAGGTCCTTTTTACTATATTTACCTATAGAGATATATATAGGCTATAGTATATTCCAAGTTCTTTTTTATTATAGAGATTTAATACTAAGTATTATATAAAGCTACCTATTAAATAGAGGGCTGAATATATAATACACTATATAAAACTATAATATAAAGATCCTAATAGTTACTTATTATAATAAGAAATCTAATAAGAATATTTTAAAATTAAATATATACTTTTAAGAAACTTTATAATTCATAGTTTTAAAAAGTTCTTCTAAAACTACTAAATTAGTACTTTTATTATTGAATTTGATTTAATAAATTAGTTAAACTACTTATAATTATAGTAAGAAGAAGAATCTTGAAAAAAGACTTCTAATATTTAAAACTTTTAATAAAGTTTTTTCTACTAGTTAAGATCTATAAATCCTTAGTTATAGTAATAATAAGGTTAAATAAAAAGCTTAGAAGTCCTAGAAGTACTTTCTAGCTAATAAGAAATATCTAAATACCCTATAAATAATATTATTCTTATTACTATAAAAATAGAAGTTTAATTAAGATAATTAAATAATAGAAAGAATATCTTATAAGATATAAATAGAAAGTTTAATTAGTATTATTTATAGAAGCTAGTTTATAAATAAAATACTTAAAGCTAGGGGGATATATTAAGAATGAGATACTTAAGAAGTAGAATTTATACTAACTAAATCTTAAGTATTAATATCTATTTTATATAATTAGAAGGTAAAATCTAGTGTATATTATATGTAATTAAATATAGCTATATATACTATATAAGGCTTTATTTTAAGTAGTTTAAATAGAATTAAGGCTATAGAAATAATACTAGCGCCTAAGGTTGAATTAGTATAAATTCTACTTCTTAAATATATTATTCCTAATATATCACTTTAGTCTTAAGAATTCTACTTATAGGCTAGCCCTTCTTAATAAAACTACTTAAACCTTCTATTTATATCTTATAAGAGTTTCTTTCTAATATCTTATTACTTCTATAAAATTTCTATTTTTATAATATAAAAAATAGTATTATTTATAAGTTATTTAGATATTTCTTGTTAATAAGAAAGTATTTCTAGTATTTCTAAGTCTTTTATTTAATTTTATTTATATTATAATTTAAAGTCTATAAATTTCAATTGATAGTTAAAAGTTTTATTAAAATCTTTAAATATTAAAAGCTTTTTTTAAAACTTCTCTTCTTATTATAATTTTAAATAGTTTGACTAGTCTATTATATTGATATTACTAGTAAAAAGACCAAATTAATCCTTCTAGAAGTACTTTATAAGACTATTAGTTATAAAGTCTCCTAATAGTATATATTTACTTTTAAAATATTTCCCTTAGGCTTCTTATTATAATTAGTAGTTATGAATACCTATATATTATAACTTTATATATAATTATATTATTTTAATAGTAATATGGCATATTAGTTACTATTTAATATATTAGATTTAAATAGTAGGGTAAGGCTTATATATCTTATTTCTACTAAGTATATTTCTTATAAGGTCTATTTAAAATAAAATAATAAAAGAGGTAGTAAAATAGTTTTTTAAATGATGTAAAATAACATTAAAAGCCTTATTTTAATTATTAACATTATGAGAATATCTTATTTATTAGCTTATTTTACTATTAGACTTTGAAAGAGATATATAATATATTTTCAAAGGCTTTTATGATTATTATTATTGTTTATAAAACTAGTATCTATAATAACTTCAAGACTATTAAATAAATTGTTAGTCTTATAGTTAAATGTAAAGTAGAGGTTTTTTATCTTATTAAGATATTATATTATTTATTTAATTTCTATATAGTAATTATTTAAAGGATTTTAATTAAAATATGATAATTAGCCTATTATACAGGTAATATCTAGTCTCTCTATAACTCTAATATAATTAATAAAACTGATATCCTATTAAGAATACTTACTTTTTACATAAAAGGCTTAATTATATCATAATAAGAGCTTTTTAGCTTTTAAAACAGGTTTAAACTATTTAATATATTTTATATATTTTATCAGATATTTAAAGAGTCTTATGATATATATTACCTATAAGAGCTATAGTTATTATATCACTTAATTTAGAATAAACTTAACATTAAGATATTACTATAAGTCTTAACTTTATTTAAATAATATTTCTATTAAAAGTCTATTAATGATATAAGTATTTTAGAAGTATTCTTTAAGGAGAAAGAGAGTATATAGTAATTAATATAGAAGAAGAAGATAATATACCCTTTAAATTAATAATATAACTTTCTTATAATAGGTTTAAAATTAAAATATCTAAAACCTACTTCTAAATAATATCACTGTAAGAAAAAAGACTTTTAAAGATTATATAATATTTTATTAATATAGTAAATTCTACTTAATATTTAATAACTTAATAGTATTAGGATATAAATAATCCTTTTAAATATTATATATATAAATATGTTAGTTATATTATATTAGAATAGTTTGAAATTAATATAATTAGTAATTACTATAGAGATTTAAGACAGCATATATATTAGAATTATTATATAAGTCTTACAATTATCTTATAATATTAATCTCTATAAATGACTAATAAAGTTTTAATTTTTAGGAGATACTTATATTTATTCAATTTATAAGTATATATCCAATAATATTTTGGAACTTTCAAATTCTTTATAAAAGTCTTATTAGTCTGACTCTAAGAATATAATTTAATATCACTTTTAAAGTAAGCCTATTTAATTATTATTATAATATTAGTATACAAATAAATAAGTATTATTAAATATAATATAAGTAATAATAGTAGCTTTTATCATAAGACTCTTAGAACAAGAGCTTCTACTGCCTTATATTTTAAATACTTTCTGATATCTAATTTACTTTTAAATTAAAGTCTATAATTAAAATCTATAATATTTATATCTTAAAGTTCTTAAGAAAATTAAATTTTCCAAACTCCTCCTAATTAATCATTTATATTAGTCTATAGTTATAAGTAGAAATATCCTAGAATATTTCAAAATGACTAAAAGGTATAAGTTAAAAAGTAATTTTAAATAAAGATCCCCTAGTTATTCTAATATACTTTATTTATTCCTTATAATTAACTTTCTCTAGAAATATCTAAATCCTTCGCCTCCTTATAGTCTTATCTATATAAATAGGATTATAGAAGAATATAATAAGTAATTCTAAAGAGATTATTAATATGAATTTTATAGTTTTAAATAGTATCTTATAAGGCTTAGGAATAATTACTATATAGATATAAGACTTGAAATTATTATTACTACTTGTTATTTTAATATAGATTATTCTATCAGACTTTTTACTAGAGTTGAAATAAGTAATTAAACTGACTTTAAATAGCTTTATTATAATTATTTACTTTTATAATTAATAAGAAACTTTATTCAAACTAAACTATTGAAAGTTATTTTATAAAAAGGCTAAATTTCTATTAAAAAAGAAGGCTTTATTAAAATAAATATTATATATTATTATAATCTTATTTTGAAATACGTTCTATGGTTAATAATAATCAATTAAAGTATAACTAATCAAAAACCCAATAGAAATATATCTCTTTAGATTGATTAAATAATTATATTCAAGTGTTATATCTATGATAAGAATAGAATGTTTATAGTTATAAATATAGAAATAGGCTAAGTCTAACCTAATAATATTATTTCTACAAATAGCTTTCTAAAATTTCTTATATAATATTTACTAATTTAAAAAGTATATTAGTATTTAATTATAAAGAAATATTACTACTTATAAGATTTCAAACTAAAACGTAAGGAGTAGTTTACTCCTATACCTTATAGCTTTTATATATATTTTAAGAATTACTCATATATATTAAATACTTTTACTTTAGCTTTAAATATATAGAATAGATAGCTTGAGGTATATACTTTAAGAAGTCATATTGTATTTTAGACTCTTATATTTAGAAACCTTATAATTATATTTAAAGACTTAAATATTAACATCTTACTAATATTTAAAGAATATAATAAAACTCTTAAATACTTTCACAATTATAGCTTTAATATAGTTAATAAGAAAAATATTCTAAGAGTAATTAATACCTCTATTTATAAATACTAGAATTAAAATATAGCTATTCTAGCCCTAATAATAAGATAAGAAATTAAAAGTAATATATTTCCTAAGGGTAATATATAAGGTATTCTTATATTCTACATAGTAGACCCTATTTTTTAGTTTATTAATATTATATACTTTATATATCCCCTAAATAGGCTAGTACTTATCATATGTCTATTAGGAAACAGTTAATACGTACTTAAAGGCTAATAATGGTTAGTTAAATACGACGTACTTTTTATACTTCAATATGGTAGTATGACCTAGTACTATAGTATAATAGAAGGATCCTAGGGTATTCCACGGGAAATCCTGGGGATTTCCTAGAGAAATACCCTTCCAAAAGTTTCTACGAAAAGGCTATGAAATCCCTATAATAAGAATATAATAATTTAAATCCTAATAATAAATATAAAGTCTATAGCTTTAAAAGTGTATAGTATCACTATTAAAGTTATACTATATAACTATATAAGGAAAGAGTTTATTTCTTATATATAATATTAAATAGATTATACTTATTATATTAATAATTACTTCATATTCCTAATCCCTATTTATAACTTCTATTATATAGTAGTATAACTAGCTATTCAGAATATTTATAATAATTTACTATATAAGTATTATAGTGAATTATTAATAAAGTACTTATAAAATATTAATTAATTATTATAATAATATATTTAGAAGATTCCTATTTAATTAAAAAGTATTTGAATAATAAAAATAATATGTTTATAATAAATAAACTAATTAAAAAGCCTTAAATATTTAAAGTAGTTATTGAGTTATAAGAAGAAGAAATTACTTTTTATAAATAGTAATAGATTAAGTTTATTAAATTAGGATATAAAACTAAGATTTTATTAAGATTATAAAATATTCTACTACTAATACTTTAAGAAGAAATAGTTCTACTAATAAGTATTATTGATTTTAAATCTATAATTAGGTATAATATTGTTATATTTCTAACTTAATTAGATATTATAATAAGAAAGGCCTTAGTATTTACTTAAGGAAATATTAGAAATCTTAAAATTAAAAAAGCTCTAGAAAACTAATTTAAAAACTTTTAATTAAAAATATCTAAAGATTACTATTTTTAAAATAATTCAAATTAAACTATATAATTAATTTAAATTACTTATAAATTTAAGATTTATAGTTTTATAATAAGAAGCTAAATTAGTAAAGCTAATAAGTAATATATTAATAATTAGTTAAAAATAATATCTTAATTATACTAATAGTATTAATTATATATATTAATAAAAGATTAAAGATTTAAGACATCTTCTTAAGAATTTATATAGAATTAGGAATTATCTTAAGAAGTAAGATGAAAAACTAATTATACTTTTTTATATTTAAAAGATCTAATTTTATAAGTTATATTATCAAGTTTAATAAATTTATATATTATTTTTAAAATAGGAGAGGAATGATTATAGAAGAAGATTTTATATACTTATTTATTTAAGGAATAAACTCTTAATATAGAAATTAAACTATTAGAATAAGATCTAGTAGTTAATATAGAAATACTATAAATTTAGAAGTATTATAAATAGATCTTATAGATAAATCCTATTTCTGTAGAAAGAAGTTATTTATTACTTGATTTATTATAATTTAGATAAATAAAGATAAAGTCTTAATTATATTAACTAATAAGATTAAATTTACTTATGATAATTATAAGAAGTCTAAATATTTTACTTAAAATTATATTTTAAAAAGTAAAGATAAAATAGAATTAAAACTACTAGAGAAAATACTTAAAAGAAAGCAATCCTAACTAGAGAGTATTAAGAAAGAATTATAACTTTTCTTAGTATAAATAAACTTTTAAGACTTCTATACGTTTTAGGAAGATTATAATAATAAGGTATAATACTACTTATACTAGAAAGATATTAAAAGAATAGTAGAAATTTTTAAAAAAAGCTAACTATATATTTTAAGAGTAAATATCTATACTATTAATAATTTATTTTAATATAATAATTATATTTTAATAATAATAATAAGACCTAATATAATAGGCATAAAAATAGTTTATTTAGACTATATTAGAATAATTATACTAATACTTAATAATAGATTGAAAATCTAACTTAAAGACATTTTATATATAAAAAGCTTTTTTATAAATATATTTAGTAGAGAAAAACTCTATTTTAATAGAAAATATCTCTAAAGAAATAATATTATCAATCCCAATAGAATAATCCTTACCTATTAAATATATTAAAATAGAAGTTTAACCTTACTATAAAAAATTAGCAAAATACTATTATTCTAATAGTATTATTTTCTATTTAATAGAAAATAGATTTAAAACCATAGTATTAAGAATTAAGCTAATCTCATTATTAAGAAATAAAATAAATAATCTAGCTTATTAAGAAATATTTATTATAAGCAGAAGACGTCATCTTAATACTATATAAGACCCATAATTTATTAAAGGGTTTCTAGTATTCCCTAAGAATACCTTATAAAAGAGTAATACTAAGTTCGTTTCTGCAATCCCTTGAGGAAACTTCACCTTACCCAAGCCCCTCTCCTCCCGTTCTTGGTCTAGGACGTCCTATCCCAATCACTAGCTAATTAGCTAGGATCTGCTTGCTGTTTCGCTCCAAAGACACACCTCAATACATGTAATAAGTGCTGACATCAACTGAACCCCTCCTCGATGTATCTGATTCTCCCAAACCTCCTATCACCTAATTACTGCTTGTCGCTTTGACTTACCTTCTTCACAACCCACCTCTTTCGGGTTGGTCGGTCGGCAGCGGTTGGGTACTGCTTGGCTGTCCGGTGAACTTACATTCTCCCATCAGCGCCTCTGTAACCTTCTGCCGTTAGTTCAGCCCCTCGATAATGCCCACCTCGCGTTACTCTAGGCACTGATTAAGGCCACACATCTCTCTCCACCTGTCCTCAGTAATGGGGCATGCGCTGATAAGTTCTTCATTGCCATCCCACCCGCCCAATTGCAGTAGCTACCTCCTACTTCGTCACGAGCTCCCTGGTTGGCCGCCACATTACGACTGCGGCGGGCTGCTCCCAGTCCCACCCTGTTCAGCTCTGCCTGCCTGTCAGAAGCTGCTTCTATCGCACCGGACTGCCTACTATCGCCAGCCATCGCGCGAATGAACTCTCCAAACAACATAGGTTTCGATGCTGTGCGCGACCGCTTCCGTCAGCTATGGTGCCGAAATATCAAAACAATATCCGTACCTCAGTACCGCGACGTGGCTGGCGACGCTGGCGAGCCGGGCGTCGGGGATGCCGTCACGCCCGTGTACAGCTTTGCGTCAGACGAGATGTTGGTACCTGCATACGTGGTTGCGAAATCATGGACTCGAAAGCGTTCATTCTTCATGTGCGGTGCTGTGTGGCTTGCCATGCTGTAAGTTGCTTGTCTAAAACTACCGTGTCATTAGTTGTCGCTAATATTTCTCAAGCCTCATATTCGTGCTCTTGAACGTAGTCCTACTTGCGGCTCGCCTTGTATGGGACATCGCGCCCAAAGGCATCAATGAATCAAATCTGGTTGTGCCAATTCCTTGCCATTCGCACAACGATTACTGGAGAAAGCGCCCTGTACATTCCGCTTTCAATGTAGGCTGCGTTGGTATAGAGGCAGATGTCTGGCTTCGCGGGACCGAGCTATTTGTGGGCCACGACAGGTGGTCGCTACGGGAGATGAACACCTTCACGAGTCTTTACATCAACCCCCTCGTTCGCTTGTTGGAAGAGCGCAACGCTCCTTTTGTAAACGATACCCAACAGCACCCGCGTGGCATCTACCAGGCGAACCCAGAACAAACAGTTGTTTTGCTTGTGGATCTCAAAACGAGTGGACCGGAAACATGGCTACACGTTGTGCGCCAACTAGAGCCACTGCGTCAGCGAGGCTGGCTCAGCACTGTCGTCGATGGCCAAGTCAGCTACGGTCCAGTCACTGTCGTGGGGACTGGAAACACCATATTCGAATTGGTTGTGGCAAATTCTACATTCCGAGATGCTTTCTTGGACGCTCCTTTAAACCGCCTGGAGGCCCATGATTTCAACCCCACGAACTCGTATTACACTAGCATATCGTTCAGGAAGGCTATTGGGACCATTTGGTTCGGTGATCTGTCGGACACTCAGCTGAAGATACTCAGGTCCCAGATCGGCGAGGCACACTCACGAGGCCTCAAGGTGCGCTACTGGGATCTGCCCGCCTGGCCAATCAACATCAGAAACCACATCTGGGAAGTCCTTGTTCGGGAAGGTGTGGATATACTGAACGTGGATGATCTCAAGGGCGCCAGGAAAGAGTGGGACGTCAAGGGTTGGCCAACATTGGGCGCCAACACCACAGGAGTGATATGACTGATCATCGTCATGCAACCGAGCCCATCTGGGATGGCTTACCAGCAGAGGAGAACAATTACCTTCTTTTTACCTTTGGATGGCCAGTGTACCTGGGTCATGAGCACATGTGGCCTGTGATGACGACGCCTGAGCCCAACTTTTCTCAATCAAATAGAACTACGCGGCACGGACATCACCAGCAGGCTCAACCACTGATATCGTGGCAAAGTCCTTGATAACTTGACATACATAAAAATCATAGGCTGGCAAACGTGGAGTACGAGGCAGTGTTGACCGGCTCAAATATGCTCCAATGCGTCCCTCGCCTGTTCCATTTGTTGTACATGTCGCCCGCGATGGGATAAATTTGCGGATCAGCACAGGTACAAAAGCCCCGCCCCTGTTCTGCCGACAGTCCACCGAGCCGAGGACCCAAGGACTGGGCCGGTGTCGCAGGCACGGGAGGCCCATGGCCGAATAAGCCGACGCAGTTGACCCAGGCACGCGACTTGCAGAAAAAGCGTACACTGTAGCTACAGCGCCGCGAGTATCGCCACCAAAAACGTTCGTCTTTGTATGTAAAGTGTGCGCTTTTTTTTGCAAGTCGCGTGCCAGGCAACTTGTATTATTTCTCTGGGTGTCGAGCCTAGAACATGATTGGGGAATCTTGGTTTGCTGATCCTGTAGGGCCGACGCCGAAAACCCGCGTTTTCTCCGGCGGGGCCGCGTCGAGAACCAGTAACAGAAAATCCGTCCCCAGAGTGATGTTCATCTAAGCTCACCTCCCTGCACTCGTTGGAGTCAATGTGGGTTGATGACGTCCGCTTCAGAGACAGCCATCAAAGGCACAACCATATAAATGTCGCGAAGGGCATACAACAATTACGCTTACAACGCGATCCTTCACCTAAAATCCTGAAGTCCCAGCTATTCTCAAAGCGACCAGACGCAGACCTACCCTTCTGTTCCAGTATGCCTGACGCTGCAAGAAAGCTAGCTAGCCTCGATGTATGTGAAGCAGAATTCTCCGTCACATCATTGACACGCCTGGCACACCACTCGTCATATTCGCCTGCTAACGACGTGACCAATGGACAGCCGCCAATGGCCGACCGGCTGCCCCCCCACTCCAGACTTCTTTTCGATGCCAAGTCGACCAAGGAACTCAGCTTCGAGGCCATTGCTAAGCACTTGGGGCGCAGCGAGGTGGCTGTTGCCGGCATCTTCTACGGCCAGGTGCAGGCATCAGACGAGGATGTCGTGAAGCTGTCAGAACTCCTCGATATTGACCGCGAAACGCTAGCCCCCCAAATCACCGGCTTTCCTGATCGCGGTCGTGCTGGTCCCATGCCCCCCGTCGAGCCACTTATCTATCGTCTTTACGAGATTGTTCAAAATTACGGCTACGCCTACAAGGCTATTCTTAACGAGAAGTTTGGCGACGGTATTATGAGTGCCATCTGCTTTAACACAAATGTTGAGAAGGAGCTTGACGATTCTGGTAATCCTTGGGTTGTTATTACCCTCAAGGGCAAATGGTAAGCGGTTCTGGCTGTCAACTACATAAACAGCCTGTAGGTGACCACAGAAGCTAATGTCTTGAAAGGCTCCCTTTTACTAGGTTCTAAGCGAGGGAACTAGCTTCCTCTCTGTGTCGTGGGAATGGTGCTTATTGCTTATTTGCTATGACCAGATGTTCTATCGTGTCCCAGCCTTTGAGAAGAACATTTAGGGGGCACTGCAATTGTAGCCAGGCATGGCTGTATATGCCCTTAATACTACAAAGTTGCACCTTCGTACTACATGTGCTTGCCTCACTCCACATGTTGAACACAATATTGTGTATGTTTACAGACAGTTTGCAATAAAAAAAAACACCCTCCTAGGCTTGTTACTCTGTGCCTTTTTATGTACTCTGTCCATGCATATCATTTGGCTGGAACTGTCCAATCAGCCAACTTTGGACGCATCCGGGAGAAGCTTCAATTACATCAACAGCTGACAATAAACTGTCGCTGGGCTAAAGACAGCAACCATTTAGACCAATGACAGTTGTGTCAAAGGGATTGTACACGAATGACGTTTTGGCGAGGCCCTTTAAATCCAACACCCTTGCATGAGCGCTGCAGCTAACCCAGCCTGGCATACCGCACGCTCCAAAAAGCGTGAACAATATGGGCTACACAGCACAACCTTCTCATGCTGTAAGGTGACTTTCAGAATCTCAACCAATGCTGGCTTCCAAAGGCGATGTGTTACCCGATGATCCCTACCTGGTTACTGCACCACAAGAGCATTACCTAGGTGTTTCACGTGTGGTTCACAATAGATAGTAATATAAGCAAAGCCCGTGAGCTCATACACTCATACTGCCTAGGAAAAGAGTATAAAGAGGATGAGGGTTGTTGATATTTCCTCACTGCTTTACCTTCTCATCCTTCATACTTCTATACACTTCTCATACCCAGTTGATTTCCTCGTGCTTCAAGGCAGCGCTGAAAGAACTATACTACCATTCTTAAACATTCTCCAATGGACACCGCTGCAGAAATGACAATCAACATCAATTATTTGTCAGACCCAAGCATGGCGCCACAGGCTGGTATTGGAGGCATGACTGGAGGCACAACATATCATGCCTGTGTTGTCATGTAAAGTTGTGTCGTCTTGTCTCGCATCAGCACAAGTCACTCACAAGCAAGCACGCGTGGTATTGAAGCTGGCTGAGAGTAGCTTGGGCACTATTCCAATACATAAAGCCATCTCTTCAACAATATCAGCATCCAAAACATCAAAACATTGATGGAAGGGGAAAACATGGACGCAGCCAGATTACACCTTTTCACACCTTTCTCCAGGCTATAATACATCCTTTTCAGCAACTACAATGTCTAGTAAAGCTATACACCTAGTGTCCTGGGCTCAGCTCCAATATACTAGCTGGTGTGATTAGTATACTATCGACGCGATCACTAAAGCAAAGTATATTGCAATGCCGCTTCGCTATTGAGGCTTTTCAATAAATTATGTACATAGAACAATATGGCAGCTTTTACTTTTGTCAATCGTGATGCCACTTAGATAGACCTGCACTGATATCAGGGCCTGCTGGCATCCATAGAGCTGTGGAAAGGTTGTATTTATTAATAACTGACAATTTGTATGCAAACTGCAGTGAGCTCTCCCAGCATATTATGAAGCCAGAAGCCATGGTGACTAGCGCAGAGTCGCGACTATCAGGATACAAGATGATAGAATGTATGTTGTAAGAAGAACCAAGGTGAAAGTAAAGTTCCTTTCCCTGTTCTTTGTGCCAACCCCGACAGCATAGTTGCAGGGACTGGTCGCACCTTGGTAGTGATTACTCTCTCGAGAAGGATACTGTTTATTGCATCATGATAACGGGACAATGCGGGTGGGAGGATCGGTTAAATACCTAATGGGTCTTGATACAAAGTGCTGGTTGGTGCACATAAACCCACGTCACTGAACTACATGGGCTCTTATCTTATCATAAGCTTTACCGCCTTTGTTCAAGTGACCCACTCGAGGCGGCAGAACTATCCTCAGTCGACTTTTTTTGCCCTTTTTTCCTTCCCTAGCGTCACAGCCACCTGAGCAAAACGTGACAAAAAACAAAATAGTCAACCACGCCGACCACGAGCTTAACCAAATCACCATGGTGACGAAGTCCAAACTCAAGCTGGCTTTAGCGGCTGAGAAGAGTATTGACCTCCGGAAGAAGAAGTTGGAGCGCAAAATCAAGGCGAAGCACCGCGAAACCGCCAAGGAAAGGGAGAAAAAGGCCGGACTGAATGGCGAAGACACAAGTGAAGATGATGGGGACGATGCCATCTCCCTCGAAGGCGGAATTGTGCTGAACGCCGAGTTTGAAGATGCCGATTCAGAAGACGAGGAAAATGAAGACGAAGACGATAGGGTACGCTTTAACAGTATGCCTACACATGCAACCTCTTACTGACATTTAACGCCCACAAAATAGCTCGACATTGAGGCGTTGGACGACACAGACAGCGAATCTGATTTCGAAGCCGATCGAGAGGAGAAGATTGAGCGCCCAGCCAAGAAATCCAAGCCCTCGATGAAGACGCCGACAGAGATAGAGGAGAAGGACGACGGCGAAGACCATAGCGAGGAGGACGATGAGGAAGTGGACCCTGAAGAGGATGATGTGCCACTCTCAGACATCGAGGGTGACGACGAGGACATTATCCCTCACACTAAGCTCACCATCAACAACAAGGCAGCCCTCGTCGCATCTCTCAACAGAATTTGTATCGACACTTCTTCGACTGTTCCTTTTGCAACCCATCAGTCAGTTGTATCGTCTAAGCTCACTGCCGAGTCAGTTCCGGATGTTCAAGATGACCTTCAGCGCGAGCTAGCTTTGTTGTCTCAATCTTTGGAGGCCGCCCGCAAGGGTCGCTCTTTACTGCTCAAGGAGGGGGTGCCATTCTCGCGTCCGGCGGATTACTTCGCCGAGATGGTCAAGGATGACGGTCAAATGCAGAAGGTCAAGGACAAGTTGATCGAGGAGGCAAGCAACAAAAAGGCCGCTGCTGAAGCGAGAAAGCTCAGGGACCTCAAAAAGTTTGGTAAGCAGGTGCAGGTTGCCAAGTTGCAAGAGCGTCAAAAGGCCAAGAAAGAGACGTTGGAGAAAATCAAGACACTCAAGAGAAGTAAATGCCTGCCGCACAATGCCGTCGCTGTATTTCCTTCGCTTACACTCGTTTCCAGAGCGACAAGAGAATTCCTCCAACCTCGATACTCATGAAGGCGACCTTTTCGACGTCGCCGTCGACGACGAGATCAAGGGCCATCGTTCCAACTCTGCTGGCCATGGTGCAGGCAGCGGCGTCAATGCCAAACGGGCGAAGAAGAATGAGAAATACGGATTTGGAGGCAAAAAGCGCTACTCCAAGTCGGGCGACGCCATCAGCTCTGGCGACTTGAGCGCCTTCAACCCCAAGCGCATGAAAGGTACTGTTGCCGGCCGCGTGAATAAGTCACAAAGGCCAGGTAAGAACAGGAGAAAGGCCATGTCAAGTAAATAGGTTCTATGGCGCGATGGATCGGTCATGCCAGGCTGAGGTGGACGAGACAAAGGGCGAGAACGTGAGAGGTTGGGAAAAATACCCCTCGTAGAATTATAGACCAGAACTACTAAAGCTGCGAATTACCTCACCGACTCGTTCAAAACGCATCAGAACTCCTGAAAATGTATAATTGCCGATACAACAAGCGGGCTTCTGAGCAGTGCACATAACGGGGGTTAATCGAGATGGTCATTCGTCAAGCCGGCGGCGGCAGAAGTGTGTGAACGAGATGCGGTCGCACACCTCATCCATCTGTTTGTCGGCTGAACAACACTGAAAGCGATGCGCAGAGCGAGCAGCTAGCTACTGATCTGGTGACAACGATCTAGGATTCAAATAATGACGCAAACTTTGGTCGACGAGCTTCTGTCGAAGACCGTAAAAATCTCGGATTATACATAGCTAGTAACTCTCATAACAATACGTATTGCATCCTGCCTCGTTTGCTCACCGAATGAGATTCGTGCGCTTCTTCCTCTGCCAACGTTCCCGCTATCCAAGGCCATTCACCATTGCTGCGATTTCCACGATGAGTGACTCTTGTATGATGCACACACACTGCTGATGCCCGGAGTGGGACGTCATTCACTCTGTTCGCCAGAGGAGCCACTACCAGTCGAGGCCAGAGACGCCGCAACATGGACTGAATGAGTTCAGAAGGTGGGCCAACGCCCGGAATCGGCCGCAGTTGGCGCTCGTCTCACAAATAACTTCGCACCCCGCGAGAAGAAGATTCCTGTGGGAGCTACATCTCGACGACGCTTAGCTTTAGAAGGGGCGGCCGCAGGAGTCGGTTCACCCAAGGAAATAAGATTATCCTCGTCCTTGCAGCAAGCACGGAAAAGAGAAGAGGGGGAAGCTCGTTGGTGATGTGTCGTCTTGGTGAGAAGAAAGGGAAGAAAGGCATATGTCGTCGCCGCCAAGTGGCAGGCACCAATGCCGAACCTTGAGATGCTGTTCAAAAACCAGTGGTATCGGGTCAAACGCCAGGCTGCCATTCGGAACGGAAAAAAAACGCTGTGCTGTGCAATGCAGTGTCACCGCTAAGGGGCGCAGGATCCGTAGTATAAACGTCGCGCCTGAATAGACGCCTTTCGGTTGCGATCAACCATGCTAATGCGTCTTCGCGATTTATCTTCACTGGGTTGCCGCAACGCACCAGTGCCGGTGGAAGGCCCAGGCACTCTTCTGGCATTCCTTACTGCAGTACTTAGTGCGTCGGCAGCGTCGGCATTTAGCGAATTGGCGGGTGAATTCTTCCCACTTTCCGCACTGATAGTAGGCGCATTGGCGAATGCCTCCTCTGGTATCATCCTTTCGGCACAGGTTTCTCATAACGACGCCAGCCCAATACTGCATGTCGGTACTGTGGTGTCGCACAGTGAATTTCTCCACGAGGGGAAAAATATTGAAGTCATCTGGCAACAAGTACTCCTGTTCCAACACTTCTTCGTCAATTTGATCGTCGACGACGCCATCTCCGTCCAGATAGAGGAGCTGCTTGCCGATCTTCAGCCGAGGAACCAAATGACTCTTTTGAAAGTATGACCGGAGTCCGCAATATTTGGAAACGTAAGCCAGCAGCTGGAGAGACATAAGAACGTCCTCCTCGCGTGGCATGGCAGCAAGCATTTGAGCGTTGGGAACAAGTTGCCGATCAAGCAGATATCGAGGGACACTGGCGTTGGGGATAGGCGGCTGAGGTGGAGTAACCATAGCAGGCCTGTTTGGTGAAAGCCCAATGATGGGGGCCACGGGCGCAGGGGCCGTGGTCGCGGCAGTGCTCACGTCCACCGGGCCACGGTGAGTAATGTTGAACGCTCCCGTGTCCTGAGTTTCCGACACAGTGGGGGTGTTAAGATCCATGGTCGTGGATCCAGCCAGCAAACTGTCTCCCTCTTCCATGGTTATATCCTGTATATTGACGGCAGACTGCATCTCAGTGCCCGTACCCGACATTTCAGCATCCGGCGACTCGTCTGACGGAGCGTCATCACCCACCATATCGTCCGAGTCAACGGTTGAGTTTTGATGTCGAATCGACGGCCGTCGCCGAGAGCGAGTTGTAGGAGCGAGCATCGAAGTCGGTCGCACGGTTGGAGACTGTATCTGTGGTGGCGGCAGCGGCGTGGTCGGAGAGGATGGCTGGGAAACCAAATTCGAATTGCCCAGGGACATCATCGAGGCAAGGCGGTCGACATCACGAACAGGTCGCACGAAACCGTCGGAGGCATCAGGAGGTCGTACCGTTGTGGCGAGAGGCTGGACAACTTGACGGGAAGGAGAAGACACCGCGTGACGAACCTCAGCTGCACGGTGATGATGATGATGGTGGTGGTGGTGGTGGTGGTGGTGGCGATGGGCTGGAACTGCAGGCCGGTCGGCAGAAGCCACCGCAGGATATTGGGTCTGTGTGGAGTTCGTTTCGGTACCTGGCTGGTCCGCCACAGAGCTCGACGAAGAGCCGGCATAGGTCGCGGAGACGTCAATGGAGGGGGGGGGGGCCTGTCGCCGTGAAGACCTTTGATCAACCTCGACACGATTGGGCCTATTTGTGAAAGACGGAGCCTTGTGGACGCTGCGGTGGTCGTGTGTTCGATGGCGGTGGTGATTGTCCTTGGCCTTATCGTCTGACTTATCTCTGCACTTCTCTGTGACCCTGATATAATTCTCGAGGATAGTGGCAATGACCGGGACCATGTCGGCTTCGACAACGCGAGTGCGGACGTTTTCCGTGCCCCTGACACCGATATTGACAACGCACTGGAAGGCCAGGTTCCATTTCCACATGTCCATCATGTCCTTGCTGCGGCCGCGTTTTAGGATGCAAATCAGACGCTCGATGCCACCGTCGACAGTCAGAATGTCCCGAATGCGAGCAGACGATGTGGTAAGATAGGCGAGATGGTTCAGCGAGTTGATGAGGGGAAGGGTAGATGTGCAATCAAGAGCCCGTCGGTCATAAAGGGCAGTCGTGATGCCGACCGACGCCTTGTTGACGTTTGGAATGCTGAAATTGACTTCTCTCATCTTCGATGGGACTCAAGGTGGCGAGCTAAGGATGGAGTGGTGGCCAGGCAGCGCAGCCGAGGGAGGATGAAGGTAGAAATTCCCTCAGGTGTCTACGGCCCCTTTTGACGGTGGTGGTCGAGGCGGTTTCGTCGGACACGATTTCCCGACTGATGGCACTCGAACGACCGTGCAGACGGAGAGGAAAAACGAGGCAGGTGCAGGCAAAAGAGGAGAACTTGTGTGTTGTAGCGGAGCCGGCTGTTGAATGGCCAGACTCCTCGACGGTGGCGATATGGGTGTGATGTGCGTATGTGTGGTTGAATTCGGTTGGGTTGAACCGGTTTGTGCGTGAGCAGACTCGTCTCGATTCGATACTAGTTCGTGCGGCGCAAATGGGCCAAGAGCGTCGCGAGCCAGCACTTCGCAGCGTTCGTGAGACCTTTTCTTGAGAAGGTACCCTTGAAAAGTCGTTGGGTCAAAGGTTATATGAGGTCTTGAGACTCCCCACGACTACTCGGGAACCGGAAGTGAAAGAGACGCAGAGTTGGAGAGTCAGAAGTGAAGGCAGCAGACGGGAAAAGGCGTGGTGATGGAGTGGTTTAGTTGTGTTTCAGGACCAGCGCCCGAAAGCGTGACTCGGGGTGCGGTATAGGCAGAGGCGTCAGACCCCAGCCCCGGGCCCGATTCGAAATTCGGAAGGATATACACAGACACCGTTGGGCATAGCAGAATGCAAACCATTTGCCACCAACGTGAAAAAGGGGGGGGGGGATGGCGTTCGAGAAGAGCACGAAGCACTGGTAAGGAGACAACTCAGAGCTGGAAGAGGGCTGGAAAGGAGCGGCCAGGAGGAGGCTGGGAGGAACGGAGAAAGGATACCTGAGTGAGAGGAGACTGAGGGGAGGAGAAGAAGAAGCAGGTGATGAAAAAGGACCCAATACACACACACACACACACGCACACACACACACACACGCACGCACGCGAGAATTGTGCAAGGGGATGGGGTGACCAGGTGGCAGTATGCTTTCCTTAGGTTACCTAGGTAAAGTGGGGGTTCAAAAGTCTAGGGACAACTATACAGTATACACCAGAATACAGTCTTTTCATTAATCTATACTAGCGAGTATCTATAGTATTTAAAGCTTTAAGAAAGTGTATATAGATTTTAGTATTGAAATATTCTATTGAAATTTTCTAGATTTTATATATATAATAATATTTACTAATTAAAGTTTTTTCTTAGATAGAAATAGCTAGTTGTTTATTATAGTAGAGTTTGATAGAAAATATAGTATTATTAATACTACTTTAATATAGAGAGTCTAATAATTTTTTCTAGATTCTTTAATTCTATAATTCATCTAAAAATAAATTATATTTTATTAATACTATCATAATCTCTTTTTATAGATTTCTAATATAGTTAAGACTAATATATTTCTTAAGATGCCTATTCTATTTTTCTACATTATTAGAAAAGAATACTTAAACGTATTACGTTAAATGGATTTTACGTGATATACTATAATATATCTCTAGACTTTTAACCCTTCCCTATATATAATAGTAGAAATAAGCTATAATCTTATGTATACTCTGGCTAGCTATATAAAAAGTAATCCTTTATAATAAAAACCATTGATTTATTAGATTACATTTTCATGAAATTATTCTAAATACTATAATTCGATATTAGCCTATAGATATTTGAAGAATAACTATATAGCTAATTTATAAGTCATCATATTAAGTAAATACTTTTAGGAATCAAGATTGATTAGATAATACCTTAACATTAATATATTATTATAATACTAATGACTAGGTATCCTAAAATATTGTAATAAAATAATTATACAAGGTTTATAGACTATCTCGTTATATTAAAAGCACTTACATTGATACTAATATTAGTTACATTAGATATAAAATATACTGATACTATTTAGTAGTTGAAGTAGGCTATATCTTATTATATTTATATAGAGGCTTTAAGTTATATTAATAGTCAAAGTTCTTTTATTAATAATATAACGTCTGATTTGAAAAGTAGATAAAGTTGAGTCTATAATTAAGATATTATAACTATAGATATTGAAATTGTAGTAGATATTTAAACTATAAATACCTAAAGAAGTATAAAGATATTAAGTTACTATAAAAAGAACTAGTAATTAATTATTATCAATAAAAGATTAATATAGAATAGACATATTAACTATTATGAGTAAAAGAAATTCAGCTTTAGACTAACTAAAAGCTAGTTATAGTGGTTGTCAAGATAGTAAGAAGGCTAAAGTTATACTTCAAAGGGTAGTATGTCTATAAATAGTTATAATATAAAGTAAGCTATTAGCTTTTCTCTTTAGAGTTTTGTAAAAGAAAGATTCTTCTAAACCTGTATTTTAAATTACTATAATTGTAAGATATTAACTTTTGAAAATAGCTATTGAGTTATATTATTATTAATTACTTAGTAAATAATAATTTATTATCAGAAGCTAGCTATAAGAGATACTTTAGTACTATCTTAATAGTATTATAATGAATTTAAAGAGTTTATATTTAAGGTGAAAACTCTTTATTAGACCAAGGAGTAGTAATTATATAAAGCTCTAATAATAATATCCTATATAAATTCTAGAGTTTAAATCTATAATATACTTCCTACTATCTTTTTACTCTATTATTATAATAATATCTAATATTAATAGTTTTAATACTATACTAGTAATATCTAGGTATCTAAATTAATCTAATTAATTAGAATAATCTACTTAGGATACTTCTTTTAAATACTATTAATATTAAATAGTCCTATTAATAAGGGAATTCTAGTATTATTAATATTAAATAGTCTTATTAATAAGAAAATTTATATTATATTTACTTTAAGTAATCTTATATTATACTCCTCTTATTATTAATCTATAAGAAACCTCTTTCTTCCTTCTTTATATTAATCTATTTTGCTTTCTTTTGAATTATATAACTTCCTATCTTATACTTATTATAATATTATTATTTTACTATTTTCTTATTTATACTTCTTCTTTTTATATTTCTTCTATTATTATATCTATTATTATTATTATTATTATTAGTTCTAAACTTTTTAATAATAATTCTTCTTATCNATTATATCTATTATTATTATTATTATTATTAGTTCTAAACTTTTTAATAATAATTCTTCTTATCATTATATTCCTTTTAAACCGAATATTTATATTTATAGTAATTATATTATTAAGAGTAATTCTAATAATAATAAGAACTAGCTTCTACATATAATTATTTCTATTTACTTTAACTATTATTCTAAATATAATAAGAATAACTTCTTTTAAACCTATATATTAAATTATAATTAATCTTATTATAAATATCTAAAGTTAAAAAGTAAGTATAAATAAGGCTCTTACTTCTTTACTATTAATTTCAAACTATATATTACTAACTATTAAATTAATATTCTAATTATACTTAGTGAATATATTATTACATCTATCGTTATTATTATAAATAATAAGAGTAATTCTAAAAACTATTATATTTCTATCTTTTTATTAGAACTCTCTATTACAATTTAATATTATAATAACTATTTTTACTATATCTAGTAAGTATCTTTAATTTATATTACTATTATACTTATTATTCCTTCTTTATATAATAAAAGTATTCTTATATTTATTCTTATTTTTATTCCCAAGTAGATACTTATTAATCTTAATAGTATTATATCGATAATAATAAGTCTTTCTCTCTTCCTTCTTCTATTTTTATTATACTAACTTTTATATAATAAAATATTATAATATATTCCAATAATTATATTATATCTTATTAATATTATAATTATATCTTCAGTCCTATTAATATTAGTTTATCTATTTACTATTATTATAATATTACTAGTTTCTATTATTATTAATAAAACTTTACTCTTAAACTAATACTACTTATTATTATTTCTAATAATAAAGAAGAAGATATAAAAATAGATATAGTATAGAATCTACCAAACAGTTAAATTAAAATAATATAAAGTCTAACCGCTCTATTTATACATATTTAAATACTTCATTCTAATTTGAATAAATCATACCTTTAACAGCCTACATTCAGACTATATACCATATTATTTATTTATTATAATTATAAACTTAAAAAATATATAATTACCCTCTAAACTACTTTTAAATAATAAATATAAAGGAAATCCTTTTTAATCTATTATATTAGTTCTTTAATAAACTACTTGAAAATAGTATATTTAACTACTAGTA